>JAHREE010147157.1:0-11771 GCA_033628505.1 Tringa tobata | reverse complement strand
CAGGAGAGATGGGGAGGGACTCTGGATGAGGGAGGGGAGCCCTAGGAGGAGGGGGAAGGGTTTGACCCTGAAAGAGGAGAGATGGAGCTGAGATGTGGGGAAGAACTTGTTTGGTGTGAGGGTGGTGAGAGCCTGGCCCAGGTTGCCCAGAGAAGCTGTGGCTGCCCCATCCCTGGAGGGGTTCAAGGGCAGGTTGGAGGGGGCTTGGAGCAACGTGGTGTGGTGGGAGGTGTCCCTGCCCAGGGCAGGGGGTGGCACTGGGTGGGCTTTAAGGTCCCTTCCAACCCAAACTGTTCCATGATTCTCTGGACACGTGTAACCTCGGGTGGGCAGGAGGAGAGGCAGAGCCAGGCTGTGCTCCGTAAAACCCGGTTGGGAGCAGGATAAATAATAAAATCCTGTTTTAGCCGTGGGAACTCGGGCCAGCGAGGTCGTAGAAAGTCCCTTTTTGTGTTCTGCGAAGCAGGGCAGGCGAGACCCCCCCTACCCAGGGATGGGAGGTTCGGGGGGGGGCAGCAGTGCTGTGGGGTGCTGTGTGCAGGGCTGTTGCCATCTGCTGGGCGGCTGCTGTGGCTCCTCTCTGGAGCAGCTGGAAAAAAATACATCTCCCTGAGCTGTGCAGAGCTGTGGGGAGGAGTAATTTTGGTTTCTCAAACACCGAGACCAACCAGCCACACACAGGGACACCCTGCGAGCGTTGTGTCGTCCCCCCCCAGCCTCAGGCATGTCCCCTCTGGGTAAATGGTCAGTAGCACGTTGTACAGCGCAGCAGGAGTGGGTCTGGGGAGGAAAACAGTCCTTGGTGAGCCCCCACATCTAATTTTGGGAGGAGGGGATGCTCTTGGCTCTCTCCAGCCTGTCTGTCCCGAGGTGCAGCTGACGGAGGAACTGTTGCCCTCTATTAAAATAGAAATTAGATTTTTTTCATGCGGATCAATGGAATTTAACGCTTCTCGAAGGGCAAGAAACCCATCAGAGCCGGGCAATTTAAATCCACGTTCCTGGATTATTCCAGCTGCTCAAGAGTTTCTGCAGAGGCGACAGGAGGCTGGTAGGATCCCAGCGGTGCGCTGCTAAGACAGAAGCTGTTGGGTACCACAACTTGGGAGTGTGAGAGCATCAGTTCCCCAGAGGCATCAGCCAGTTCCTCATGGGCTTGTGTTTTGCAACGAGCCCGTGTAGGGTGGTTGTACTCAGTCTCTCCTCCTGGTAGCCCCGTGGACCTTCTGAGACTTCTTTTTATATTATGATTTGTCTTCCCCTAAGGCAGGGAGGGTTTTCTGCCATGGTGGTGGACCCGCTCCGGAATCCTCAGCAGTTTACGTCAGGTTTTTCCTCCTCTTCCTCTCCACCATCACCAGCGTGTCTCGTAGAAGCCAACTGCTCTGAAAAAATGGGGTTTTCAGCCTTCAAAGGCAACCCCAGGGGCTCGTGGAGCTGGGGTTCAGCTTGCCAGCTCTGCCTGGGACTCTGCAGGCTGTTCCCTCATTATCTGAGATGAAGGTCTGCGGTCCTTTGCTGTACCAGATGGAGATGAAGATGCAGCACGTGAAGACTGAAGCTCTTCACTCCTCAGCTCAGGTGTCGTTCCAAGGACTGCCCTCACCGGCCTTCTCTTCACAGCGTTTGACCCGAGAGCAGCGTTGTATCCGAACAAGAGAAAATCACAAATCCCTCTTGGAATTGGTGTTAATTTTGGCGTAAAGAGCTGCTGCGCTCAAAATCTTGTAGGTGGCAGGAACTGCAGGAACAGTGACAGGCGATGGATGCGGTTTTACATCTGTTCATCTGTCCCTTGGGGAAGGACACGGAGCCCTGAGCAATGTCCCCACTGTCCCCAAAGCCTCTCTCTGTTCCCCAGCGTGGGAAGGTGAAGGGAACCCATCCTCTTCCCACCTGTGAAGCACATTTTTTTTGCAGCAAACAAGTGAACGGTCTGTATTATCTTTGTATCGATTAAGCACGAGAAAAATACACTAATTACTAAAATTGCTGGACTGAATCATACAATGGTCTAGGTCGGAAGGGACCTTTCAGGTCATCGAACTCCAAAATCAGTCTGTGGTGACAACGACGTGACAAGAAGCCTGGAAATACCGAGGAAATTCATGTTTTATTGACTCAATGCTGTGGAGAGGGGAGGACGGGAGGGTAAATCAGGCACAAACATCCTCGAAGGCAGGACTCTAATTCAGGGCTACGGTGAGAAATTTCTTCGCTGGGCCGAAAGGATCCTATTTGGAGTGTTTGCCCTGGGCAGGAGAGGTTGGAAGGAGTTTGGAAAACAAAGACCTTGAAGCCTTATCTTGAGCCGCTGGCGCGGTGCGTGGGAGAGAGGAACGTGGGAGCCAGGAGCCCGTGGGTCCAGCGGGGCTGGGAGCAAAGGAGTCTCAATAAGAGTTCAAAAAGTGAAAGTGATGGTCTTTTGGGGTTTCCTAATTAGCTTTTCTGTCGGGGTTATGGGACTTTGGAGGGCTGCGGAGATGATGGAGCATCTCTCTGCTGAGGAAAGGCTGAGAGCCCTGGGGGCTGTTCAGCTGGAGAAGAGCAGGCTGAGAAGGGACCTCATTGATGCTGAGCAATATCTAAAGGGTGGGGTCAAGAAGATGGGGCCAGACTCTTCTCTGTGGTGCCCGGTGACAGGAGAAGAGGGAACAGGCACAGACTTAAACATAAGAAGTTCCATCTCAACATGAGGAGGAACTTCTTTGCTGTGAGGGTGGCAGAGCCCTGGCAGAGGCTGCCCAGAGAGGTGGTGGAGTCTCCTTCTCTGGAGACATTCCAACCCCACCTGGACACGTTCCTGTGGGACCTGCTCTGGGTGGACCTGCTGTGGCAGGAGATGGGACTGGATGATCCCCAGAGGTCCCTTCCAACCCCGTAACGTTGTGTGATGCTGTGATTTGGGCTCCTCCAGCAGCGTTAGACCTCCCCAGAGCTCTCAAAGCACACGTGAGAGGAGCAAAAGGACTGCAACCACCCCCTGCCCTGTGCCCTGCTGGGGTTCCTTGCTTTTCTCTGGACTCAGCACAGAAGGTCAACGGTTATCACGGCACGAGACGCTTCCAGGCAGAGTTGCTGAGTAGGTAGGTCCCGCTCGGGGCTTCAGGAAGGATGTGGCTCAGAGGAAAGCACGGATCACCCAGAGAAAATAAGAAAACGTGATTTGGGAAGGTAAGGGAAAGAACTAAGTTTATTTATGCTCAACGAGCACGTCTAAGGGAGCCTGAGGCTTGACGCGTGCGATGTTTCTGTAGAGAGGAGACAGAAGAACAGATGAACCCCCTCAAAACTTGAGGGTTTGAGCGGTGCGTCGCGAACCACGCGCCGTCGAGGACTTTGTACGTCGCCGGGGAAGGGAAGACCCTGTGGACGGGGTCTGTCGGGGCTCCTCTGTTTGCAGAAAACAGCTGCTTGGGAGATGGGCTGGTGTGTTTGTAAACTCCATTATCACCCGTGACTGGAGCCCCAGCCCTTCTTGGAGGGCAATATTGTCACTGCTTATCACAGATTGCCGTTTGAGTCACCCCAACGGTGATTGTGGTGGCTTATCAGTCACCAGGTGCTCCTCACCTTCCCCCGATGAGCAGGGCAAGCTCTACTCCTTCTTCTATTTGTGGCTATAAGGAAGGAATTTGTCATTTACTGCTTAAATATTCACCAGAAATATCAGGAAGGATGAGATAAGCCCTGGAAGCATTTATAGGTCCTCTTCAAAATTAACCTTTTTTTTTTTTCTTTTGAAACGGGTGAGGGTTTCACGGGGAAAAGAAGGGGTGGGCACCTGGAGCTGGGCTGGGAAATTGTGCTTTTATTTTGGTATTCGCCATAACCAGGAGGGTTGCAGTCACAGGGCTGGAGCTGGCCTCTCCTTATCGCCGCCGAGGTGGGGAACAAAAGGCTCTCTGTTCCCAGCGGCGCTGCCGCCGGCTCAGCCTCCTCCCGGGGACTTTGCTTCCCTCCCTCCTCGCAGGAGCTCCCGGTGGTGGAACTGGCTGCCGGGGCTGGATTGGACTCGGGGCAAAGAGGAGATGTGTCCACAGGTAAGTTTTGAGCGCCGACACGAAACGAGGAAGGATTGGGTTTTTAGAGGGAGGCAGATCTCCAGCCCCGGGAGGAGGCAGGTTGGGTACCCCCCAACTCGCTTTTTTCTGACCCGAGTGCGTTTAGAATCATGAAATAGGTTTGGAAGAGACCTTAAAGCCCACCCAGTGCCATCCCTTGCCCTGGGCAGGGACACCTCCCACCACACCAGGTTGCTCCAAGCCCCCTCCAACCTGCCCTTGANGGGCAGCCACACTTAGGAATGGCCTCTCCTCCCCGTAGTCCATGGGGTGTGTGTACGTGACGGCGTCTTCATAACCCTCCCTGCCTGGGTCTTCCTGGAGGAGCTGGACCAGGAGGGATGGAGGCTGCAGGTTTTCGGGGTGCTGAGGACAGTCGGCAAGATCTGGTGTCTCGTGAGTTGTTTTTTTGATTTGGGGGGTGTTTTTTGGGAGTGAACGTTTTTGATTTGCCCCAACAGGCACAGTGTGGTTCTCTTGCCCAGCCTTGGGTGGTATTATTGAGTGTAGCAGCCCCTAACCCCAGCTTTGAGGGCTGTGTTGTGAAAGTTGCCTCCACCCCAGGCTGAGCACCAGTTCCCTGGCTTCTCTGAAAAATGGATATTGCCCAAAAACTTGGGAAGAGGCAAATATTGTGGCCGAGGAGCCGGTGCCTTGGTGCTGGTGATGGCCCTGGGGGTGTTATAGCTTTTAGCTGCTGGGGCCTGGAAGCTGAGCTGCTTTGAGGCTGCTTGTATTGATACAGGTTCAGGTGGAACTATAAACACAATTTAACCTCCCTTTAAATTGATTTAAAGCTAATTTAAGCGCAGGTGGCCTGCTGCTGGGCAGGCTGATGGCACAGTGCTGTTGGCCGTGCCGGGCTTGGCGTCGCTGGCCGGGCTGTCCCCACGATGTGGGGTGTAGGTGGGACGTTCTCCATCTCTTCTCCTTTCCAACAGAGCCTTTTCCCACAGTGTGGTGTCTCCGGGCGTTCCCAGGCCGGTCTGGGAACCTGGTGGTGAGAGTGTCCTTGGAGGGGTGGCTTTTGTACCCGGTCCGTCTCCCCCTGCGTGCAACCGGAGCTGGAGTTATCACAAATAGGCTCACGCTTGCTGGGAAAACAGAGTTGTTTTTCCTTTTCCTCTCCCCCCACTTCCCCTCCCGAGCTTCCGAGTGTTTGTGGCCAAGGACAGCAGAAATTTGGGATGCCGGGAGGGCTCTGGGAATGAGCCCTGCGGAAAACGCTGGGGAGGAACTTCCCTGGGAGCCAGACTTTGCTCTCCTCTCCAAGACAACACCTCTGTCCATCACGGATCAAAGCCTAGGCTTTACAGGTGACTCCTGATAGTCTTCTTTCCTCTCCTTGTACTCAGACAGCTTTTTGTTGGTTTTTTGGGTTTTTTTTGTTTTTTTTTTTTTTTTTTAAATCAATGTGGTTTTTACAGCACTTTACAACATTTAATCAAATGGTCTTTACTGGAGCAATCAATGAGCTGCTGCTGGAGGAATCTGGCTCTGTGTGTCTGTGTCCCAGTTTTAAGGTCTAAGGTTTACCTGAAGGGTACGTTTTATTTGAGGAAAAACTTAAAATACGCTGATAGTGGTGACACCACCCTGTTTTGAACACGGTGGGGACATTCCTGGTGGGTCCCCCCCCGGGCACTTGCAGCCTCGCCTGGCTGTCCCAAGCCCGTGGACATCTTTTAAGTGTACTGTGATTTTATTTTTATTTTTTTTAATCTGGAAAAAGAGAACCTGGCAAGCCGAGCGATGCGTCAGGAGATTTGAAAGGGTCAGTGCCCAAACCAGCTGCTCGTGAGGCCAGAAAAACCAGCTTTCTGTGCCCCACGGCTGCACCTTTGCCCAGGGCACGGGGTTTTGGGTTTGCTTTGCTTCAGCAGACGTTTGGTAATACCTCACCTGCGTCCCCTTGTTTTGCCCATCTCCTCGGGTCTGTTCTTGAGGTTTCGTTACCTCATCTGTGATGAAATGTAAAGCAAAGTTCTCCACGCTTGTGCTCAGCAGGACTTTGTTTAGAGTTTCAACTGCCTTTTAACTCATTGACCAACTAGGTTTAATTTTAATAGGGTTCTTTCTCACTTTTGAAACCCCATCTAGCCTAGTGTTACAGGAGGAAAAAAAAAATCTTATTTGCTAAATACATATAAAGTTTGAAAATTGTGTTACAGACCATCTTCTTAAAAAAAAAATAATAATAAATCACTGTGCATCCTCAGTGTGGCTGAAGGAGGAAGGTTAAGGTGCTGCTCTCCAGGGTTACTCCCTCGTTCAGCCTCTCCGTTAAGGGTATTTCCCGTCACGAAGTGTTTTATGGCAATTTGATAAATAAATCCTGCTGACTAAGGGCACGGAGATGTTCTGCTGCCCTGAGCTGCTCAGCTCCTGCTTACGCTTCGTGTTGAGAGGGTCAGCAGTGGTGACCAACAACGGGGTGGATTTTCCATCCGTTTACGTGTGGGTTGGAACCTTTTAGAGATGTTTTTTATTGTTTCTTTGCAGTAGTTGTCTTTACTTTGTGCTCATTATAATACTTCAATGTACACTTCAATTTAAGCTTTTCCAGTGGGAAGTTGCTGGGTTTTTTTGTATTTGTCCCACCTCACAGAGCCAGGCCAGTGCCAAGCACCATCGCTACTGGGAGCACTGGGGACGTGCGGTTTGGGCTGAAAAGGAGGGTTTTCTCCCCTCAAAGCAACACATGGGGGAGACCGGGGACACCGGGCTCGGGGCCATGGCGATGTCCTCTCATGTCCATGATGGAGCTGGCAGAACAAGCCCCAGCTGCCAAATCTCCTGCTTCCAGCATTAAGATCCTGACCGGTGTTTCTAGGAAGTGCAGCATAAATCCAGTAAAGCACTTAAGCAAGTCCCCAGCTTTAGGTATATAAGTAGTCCTGCTGGATTTACGCTTTTTAAAGTGGGTGAGGGTTTTAGGAGGCTTTTGTTTTGATCTCGGAGGGTAGTGAAAGCCACCTTCTCCTGTGCTGGGGAAGACGTTGGCTGCGGCACCCTCTCTTCTGTTTGAACCGAGTTCACTTGAACAACTCCATCTTCACCCAAAGGGTTGTCAAACGTTGGAAGAGGCTGCCCAGGGCAGTGCTGGAGTCACCATCCTTGGGGATATTTAAAAGCAGGCAGATGTGGTGCTGAGGGACATGGGTCAGTGGTGGGTTTTGCCAGTGTTGGGTTGATGGTTGGACTCGATGATCTGAAAGGTCAGTGATTCTAGGAATTGTCCTGGTGATGAGTTTAGAGGCTGGTTCTGTGAAGGTTTGTGTCATGATTGACTTCAGGGTGGTGTCCTAGAGAGATGCTGGTGTCCATAAGTCCGTGAAAGCTGAGCCAAGCTTACAAGAGGGGCTCCTATCTATCTGTCTGTCTGTCTCCATACGCACTTGGTGGGCACTCCACCTGGGGAGCAAAGCAAGGGGCTTCACTCGGTGGTTTTGCTCCCCAGTGCCCAGGTGGAACAGGAACTGCTGCTGAGCAGTTCTCCATCCACCCCTTCAAGTTCTTGCTATCCCTTTCTGGCCTCGTGTGTGTTGAGGCAGCCTGAGAATTTTGGGGTGATACAAAATGAAGCGTTGGTTGGGTCTTGAGCCGCTTTGGACCGGCGAAAGCTGCACGAGTTCTTTGAGGTATGGAGCATTGACCTGAAAGAGGAGGATCGGGCTGTCGAGAGCAGCCTTTGTGAAGTCTAGGTGACACCATGTCAGGTGGGACTTCTGTCTCTCTCCATCTGGTGCTCTCCTGCCATAGGAATACAGCACGTGTCCTAAAAGCTGCTCTTCCACGGGAGCCAGCGTCTGCAGCAACGAGCAGGACTCGTCCATACCCTGCCCCGAATGAACAGCTCTGGTGGAATTGTCCATTCTGCTGTCCCAAGGGCAGCGTGTCTGTGTTTTCTTTCCAGCTGCTGTAATACAGGGCTTTGAGAAATCTCCTTTTTCTCCCAAATCCTTGGAGAAGGCACTGAGAGCTGCTCTGTGTGCTCCCTGGTTTCTTCGCTCTTGGTGCCTGCCTTCCAAACGCTGCTCCTTTGTCCTGCTGGAGCAAGTTTGATCCCCTTGGGTGAACTTCAGATGGAGCAAATGGCTTTTCATGAGCATCTTTTTCTCTCGAGGCCAGGCAGGAGGGCTCCCATCCCTCTGCCTGACATCTCCGGTGACAGGGGATCAGCAGGAGCTCAGCGCCAGCACCGACAGATCCCACCGCGATGGAGATCCCGGAGCCAAACATGACTTGATTTGTTCTTGAGGCAGGGAAATCCCATAAATGCTGGGAAATCCCATAAATGCAGGAAAATCCCATAAATGCTGGGAAACGAGCTGGCACTTTGATGGCTAATGAGAATTTTTGCTTTAGGAGGGTGTTTCTTCTAGCGCTCCCATGCTAGAAGAACATGGGGATGGTTCTAGGACCATCCCTACCCTCGTGTACGAGCAGGACCGGAGATAAATGCCTGCCTGAGGGGGAGAACTGGGAGGAAATCCCAGTCCTCCGGGCTGGGAGCCTGGTGTCTTAAAAACCAAATGGTGCCTCTTTCCCAGCCCCTGCCGTGGGTAACGGAGGGTGGGGGAGGAACCCAAAATATTCAAGATGCTTTTTCCAGCAGAGACGGGGTGATTCGGGCGTCCTGCTGATCCGGTCCCTGCAAATTAGATGCTGTAGTGAAGATTTATAAACCATGAGGGATGGAAGGTGCCCTCCCGTTACTAAGAGGGGGGGAGGGAAAGTGCTTTAAGGGCTAACGGGTAGTTTTGAACACTGGGTTTTTGGTTTTTGGTTTTTTTTCAGAGAATAGAGATTAATAATGTGCCCTCTTAAAATGGAGTGGGTGAAAACACCGCTGGTCGGAACCGCTGAGTAAGCAGAGGGTAATCCCTCCTGGACCTGACAAATCCATACTCGTAACAAACCCTCCCTCTGCCTTTTATTTAGTATATATTTCTGTAAGCTGTTTTCCAAACATTGCTGTTGTGAAGCCTGAGGGGGCCCCGGGGCAGCGCTCGGTCCTGGGACCTGGAAACAGAGCAGCACCTGGAGGGTGGAGTAAAGCTCACGCCGGTTTGGGGAGCTTGGATTTCCCTCCTTAGAAACGCAGTAATTAGTGTTTTCTCCTTCTATGAGATGCAACTGCTATAATATCTTATTTTTTATTTTTTTTTTTCCCCCCCAAGGCAAATGAGGTGACTGACAGTGCTTACATGGGCTCCGAGAGCACGTACAGTGAGTGTGAGACCTTCACGGACGAAGACACCAGCACCCTCGTCCACCACGAGATGCACGACGAAGTAGAAACGGACAGTGCCATCGACTCCACCGTCCACTCGGAATTCACCGATCCCATCGAGGAACCGGAGCACGGGTGAGTGGGAACTTCCAAGGAGCAAAACTCCCCGGAGTTTTTGCAGGAAACTCCAGCAAACAGGGAGCAGACAAAGACCTGGGGAGATGCACCCCGAGGATTTGAAATAAAGTGGGCTGAGTCTGTCTTGCTCCAACTGGTTGGTTTCTTCTTTGCCTTTGTAACTTCATGCAAGACCAAAATAGCTCTTCTTCAAGAATAATCATAATAATTAGGCTGCACCATGTGTAGGCTGTTTTGGAGCTCGGCCTGGCAATCTCTTTGAGTTAATCATTGCTTGCCTTGGGAGAACGTCTGTACCCTCATTAACATCTTTCACCTCTAAAGTAAGTTCTCAGATGATCCAAACACCTGAAATACTTGCAGTTTTTAATCTATCGCTTAAGCCAGGAACGCAACGTATAATTTTCAAGTCAGGAGGGGAACTCGTCGTCTTCTTGTTTTTCCTAAACACGCGTGTGCCCTTTGATGTGCAACCACCTCCTGTAATAACTAGTTTGAAACTTGTGCCTGAAGCGCCGAAGAGTGAGCTGAGCTCATCCTCCCCGGCTCTGAACCGCTGCTGGCGAAACCGCTCCTGGGTCCGCCTCCTTTCCTAGAGTTTGCAGGAAAAATGGGGTTTTTTGGGGTGAGACTGGGATGCTGGAGGGAATAATTCCTTTAATAGTGACCCGAGGTCTGGGCTGAGACCTCTGGAACTGCTCTGAACCTCTGCTTGGCGAAACTGATCCTGGGTCTGCCTCGTTTCCTAGAGTTTGCAGGAAAAATGGGGTTTTTTGGGGTGAAACTGGGATGCTGGAGGGAATAATTCCTTTAATAGTGACCCGAGCTCTGGGCTGAGACCTCTGAACTGCTGCTGGCGAAACCGCTTCTGGGTCTGCCTCGTTTCCTAGAGTTTGCAAGAAAAATGGGGTTTTTTGGGGTGAGACTGGGATCCTGGAGGGAATAATTCCTTTAATAGTGACCTGAGCTCTGGGCTGAGACCTCTGGAACTGCTCTGAACTGCTGCTTGGCGAAACTGCTCCTGGGTCTGCCTTGTTTCCTAGAGTTTGCAGGAAAAATGTTTTTTTTTGGGGTGAAATTGGGATGCTGGAGGGAATAATTCCTTTAATAGTGACCCGAGGTCTGGACTGAGACCTCTGGAACCGCTCTGAACCGCTGCTGGCAAAACTGCTCCTGGATCTGCCTCGTTTCCTAGAGTTTGCAGGAAAAAATGGGGTTTTTTTGGGGTGAAACTGGGATGCTGGAGGGAATAATTCCTTTAATAGTGACCTGAGCTCTGGGCTGAGACCTCTGGAACTGCTCTGAACCTCTGCTTGGCGAAACTGATCCTGGATCCGCCTCGTTTCCTAGAGTTTGCAGGAAAAATGTTTTTTTTTGGGGTGAAACTGGGATCCCGGAGGGAATAATTCCTTTAATAGTGACCTGAGCTCTGGGCTGAGACCTCTGGAACTGCTCTGATCCGCTGCTGGCAAAACTGCTCCTGGATCTGCCTCGTTTCCTAGAGTTTGCAGGAAAAAATGGGTTTTTTTTGGGGTGATACTAGGATGCTAGAGGGAATAATTCCTTTAATAGTGACCCGAGCTCTGGGCTGAGACCTCTGAACCGCTGCTGGCGAAACTGCTCCTGGGTCTGCCTCGTTTCCTAGAGTTTGCAGGAAAAATGGGGTTTTTTGGGGTGAGACTGGGATGCTGGAGGAAATAATTCCTTTAATAGTGACCCAGGGTCTGGGCTGAGACCTCTGGAACCGTCATTGCTTAAGGTCTGGTAAAAAACAGAATTTTTGGGGGCAAAAATAAATCACCCAGGGTTGGTTCTCTGCTGAGTATTTAAGAGTTCCTATTACTTTCAGACAGCACCAGGTTTCCTTCCCACCCCAAAAAGACATCTGGGGACGCGGGTGAGCGGTCAGTTCTGCTGGGAGCTTGGTCCCGGGGCTGAAAGGGTGCTGTTGGATTAGGGAAGAAATGGGATTAGCTGGCTGGGCTCTCCTGGCCCCAGCTCCTTCAGCTCAGTGATCAGTTAAATCGGGATATAATCGGCTACCAAGGTCCCTGCCCGCCCGGTGGAGGGTCCCTGGAGGGGCCATGGCAGCCTGTGTGCGCTCCCGACCCCCGGGGAACATGACATGCCTGGGATTCACCTGCCTGTAGGTACAAAATGCTTTGCTTGGGATTTTTTTTTGGGTTTTTTTGGGTTTTTTTTAAAGATTCCGTTGTTCTTGAGGCTTCCCTGCTAGTGTGGACCTGGGAAGGGTGGGTGTCCTCTGGGTGCTCTGTCCGAGCGCGGTGGTGTGTTAAATGCCTGCAAATTCCAGGGAGCCAAAAAAAAAAAAA
>JAHREE010147153.1:0-11484 GCA_033628505.1 Tringa tobata | reverse complement strand
CCTCTTGGCCACAAGGGCACATTGCTGGCTCATGGAGAGTTTGCTATTCACCTGTGGCTAAGACTTGCCACAGCTGACTATGCCAATTTGCTGTTCCTGATCTTAAATAAAGCAGGCCAGGATAAAGTCCCTATGCATAACGTTAAAGCCAGAGTGGCATGGCACAATTCACAACCTAGTCCTTCTCTCTGCAGGTTTGATGGCCTTATCCAAAGCTACCAATGGGAACAGATCCTGATAACCCCCTAGTTGTGCCCTAATACTACTCGGGGCAGTCTGGACTGGCCTGACCAAATCCATGCCCAAACCATTCCAATAGCTGCGCCATTTCTATGATTGTGTGTCGATGCTAGGGTTCGTCTTTCTTCCTTTTAGTGGCACAGATACTACCACAGAGTCCTAGCCTCCAGAGCAGAGACAGTGCCAAATTTGGAAGGGGGCTGGAGCTGAGCTTCCACAGGGAGAAGTCAGCCTGCCATGGTGTGCTGGTCGTGCCTCTGGACAGCACAGCGAGTCATGTCATCCTCAAGGCGCTCCCTGTCTGTGAAAACTGCCTTTGACTAGCAGAGCTCCTGCAGGAGGACCTCTGAGTCATGAAAGAGCTCGTAAAAATAATCACAAAAAGATTGTCAGTTGGCTCGATCTCTTGTCATAGAATCATGGAATCATTTAGGTTGGAAAAGACCCTCAAGATCATCCAGTTCAACCTAAACCTAACACTGCCAAGTCTGCCACTAAACCATATCCCTAAATGCCACATCCACGTATCTTTTAAACGCCTCCAGGGATGGTGACTCCACCACTTCCCTGGGCAGCCTGTTCCAATGCTTGACAACCCTTTCAGTGAAGAATTTTTTCCTAATATCCAATCTACACCTCTCCTGGTGCAACTTGATCCCATTTCCGCTTGTCCTATCACTTGTTTCTTGGGAGAAGAGACCAACACCCCTTTAGAGGCCGTGCCTGCCCTGTGGATCAGAGAAGTCTCTGCTTGTGTGTTTATGAAACTGCAAAGAAAACCTAATCTCATGTGAGATTTGAACATCTTCCAGTAATCCAAATAGATCCCACTGGCTTCAAGAGGCTTTAAGCAGTAGGCTGCAAAGCTGGTTGTTTTGTGAAGTTGAATCCTGTTATTCCCCAAATGTCGCAGCAAAGAACGTGTATTCAGTCAGTTACTGTTGGGAAATGTAGGTTAGAAATGTGTTGTCTTGCCAAAGATTTGGGCTTCCCATTCCCTTTCTTCTTCCTTCTGATTTTTTTGGAACGAGACCCGAGTAATGGACATTTGCTTGTGTATTGTTTTGATTGTAAGTAGTTTTAAGAGGGAAACAAAATAAATTGGGGGAGGGAGGGAAATCAAACTTTGATTCGCAGTGAGAAGTGCAAGGGAGGCATCTTCCAAGCAGCCTTGATGAGCCAAGGATCAGGTTGATTCCATTCTTAAATGGAACTCATATTTCAACAGAATGAACATGAGCAGTTTTGCTCAATTTGCTTCAAAATTCACTGGACAGCTGGCTCAGGTAGGCTTAAATTCTTTGTCAGGGACCTAGAAACCCAGACCTTCTTTTGCCTGTCTCGTGGAAACTTCTTTTCTCCTGAAAAGATGTTGGGTGTCCCCTGAGAGCTATAAGAGTGAAAACAGCAACGAATAAGATGAAGAAATAAGATATGCAAACTGAATATATGTGTTGTGAGCAAGGCACACTTCTGCTGGGGCAGTCGGACTTCCCAGACAGGCAAGTCTTTGGTCTTAATTCAAATATAGGTCTAGCCCTATCTTGATTTGTGCTCAAGTCAGCGATGAACCTGAATGGAGAAACAAGAGGTTAGGATGAAACTAGCACTTTTCCAAACCATAGCACGCAGCAAAAGGATTCTTCACAGCAATGATACATGTTTTTTTTATCTGTTTCTCTCCGATATATAGTATGTGAGTTCCAAGAAATGATTTACCTTTTTCCTGATTCTCTCATCAGTGGAAGATTCATCATAACAGCCGCTTGGAAACCATTCCATTTCAGCAATGGGACTTTATTTTCCCCATAATAATCATCACATGGTAATCCTAGTGGAAAGTAAGAGATAGTATAAAACTATGGGGTATTGTTTCTACAATCAAATGCCTAAAACGCTTTTATCTACCCAAAAAGGGCTTTCAAATTCTATTCTTACTACCAAAGTCATATTACTGTTTGCAAATAGATGTGCCCCACAGCCTTGGCCGCTGTTCCTTTGAATTAGGAGCAAAGACTTCTACAGACTTCAGGGGATGCTTAAAGGGAGAACCATGTGCATCCCGAGCGCCTAAAATAATCCTATGGTGAGATCCATGACTGTTCAAAGCCCAGACTGTAGGTCTCTTCTCTGAAACACCAATGCTGAGTTACTGCATGCATGTTCCACAGTTCCAGATGTGCCCCTCAACAGTTATGCTAAAAGGGCACGTTATTTTTGCTCTCTGTGCCCTTCGAGCATTCAGCTTTCAAGGAATTGCTTTTTAATGAACAGTGCTGGGTTTTATACAGTTTAAAATTTAAGAAAAAAATCAGCTCTTTTTCTGTGCAGGCATAGCATGTTAATTTTCTGTAATACGTTCGCTTCTCTTCTGTGCTTGCGAGCATCTTGTTGCCAGTACTCCAAGGAAATGTACTCACAGTGCAAGAAAAAAAGAAGTTCAGTTATTCTCTGCATTGTATTTTTTTTTTAATGCTTTTTTCTCTATATGGCATACTCTTACAGAAGGGAATCTGAGAAAGATGATGTAGAACTTCGGAGTGAATCAAATTGCAAACATTAACCAAGCTTAGAAAATTGTATACAAACCTTACTCGAGTTGCTGACTGACATTCCAGAGGATGTTTTCATTAGTGTAATTCTTATGGACACTGTTGCATCCAAATTAGCAGTTTCTGTAATGAAGCTGGTGTCATCCGCCATTTTCTGGTGTGTTGAGTCTCTCCCTTTGGCCTGTGTTGGTTCTCTGCTTTCTGAGGTCCTGAAGCCTGTGGCTCCATTAAGTGTCTCAAGTAGATTGAGCTATTGCTCAGGCTTGTTGAGTTATTGTAGTTAGCTATTTCTGCTTTTCTTGTCACACACATGTATAATTTAACCAAGGTGACCTCGGTAAAATTTCCAACTGTGGAACGGCAATTAAAAAAAAAAAAAAAAGCAATAATAATTTCAAGGACTATTTAAATGCCCAGTGTTGCTGTGCGATTTCCAGAGAGTCTGCATAAGGTTGGTGTTAGGAATGTAAGATGTTTCATGAAACAAACAAAAAAATCCTGTTCTCTTACCCAGTGGGACCCTTCTGATTTTCTGGAGATAAGCTTAGAATTCATCAGAGATCTATAAATGTGTTTCAGTTCCTGTCAAATTCAAGACTCAAGCACAGGAAACATGTTTAGGAAATTTATTCATGACACCAACCATTTACCACATACACAGAATGATGATACTATCACCATTTTTTTTTCATTTTGGGAAAGCATGTTATTATATTTTTTTTCTTCCACACATAAAACCACTAAACCAGGAAACAAATGCTCATAGATTTCACTGTAAACAATTAAACAAGTGGATGTCATTAAAGAAGACATACGGAGTTCCTACAACTCCTTCCAGTTTTCAGTAAAGGGGATCAGAGAATCATAGAATGGTTAGAGTTGAAAGGGACCTTAAGATCATCTAGTTCCAACTAGATCATCTAGTTCCAGGGATAGCTGCATTTAGTGTCAGAGTAGAACCATTAACAAGTTTCTTGTGCCCTGTCATGTGTATGTTCTGATGAGGAACGTGAGCCTTGACATCCCCAAACATGATTCTTAAACTTCAGGTCCCATCACGGGATTCATGCAGCTGTGATTTCCTGGCTGTTTTACTTTCTTACTCATAAGAAACTGAGTTTGGTCTTTTGGGTGTTGTTCTTCGGGTTTTCTTTTGGGTTTTTTTGGTGTGTGCAGGTTTTGTGTTTTTTTTTTTTTTTTTTTTTAAAGAAACAGATGTTTTATTAGAGATACTTAATTATGAAGACAATTCAAACTATAAGAGACAACAATGAAGGGAAATAGCAGATAATCACAATCAATCATCCAAGATTCATTGAACACTCAGCAATTGAATTTTTCCTCAACAAATTGTCTGCAATAAATCAAATGATAAATTTACAGTCTGGTAAAAGGAACATTTAGGCTATTGTGATCTAATTAGTGTTTGCTGTTTCTCTGTGCTGTGCGTTTCGCGTCAGTCCAGTGTCGGGTCCGTTACCAGGTTTTCTAGCCAGAGCGGAAGGGAACGCTGGCATGTTGAGCTGGCAGAGATGTGACCACGGCTCCTTGGTGCCCCTGAAAGTATTGCCACCTGCACTCGTACTGTGGAGATCAAACAGGTCTGCTGGCCTTCAGGGGGAGGCTAGGAGTTCATGTCAGAGAAATCCAGATTAGGTAAAGTGGTGCCCAGGGACAGGACAAGAGGAAATGGGCACAAACTTGACTAGAAGAAGTTCCACCTAAACATGAGAAGGAACTTCTTTCCTGTGAGGGTGGTAGAGCCCTGGAAGAGGCTGCCCAGGGAGGTGGTGGAGTCTCCTTCTCTGGAGACATTCAAACCCGCCTGGACACATTCCTGTGCAACCTGCTCTGGGTGGCCCTGCTTTGGCAGGGGGTTGGACTAGATGATCTCCAGAGGTCCCTTCAGAGGTCCCTTCCAACCCCATGTCATTCTGTGATTCTGTAAAGGGAGGGAATTTGAGAAGCTGAAGCAGCAGAAGGACTTACAGAAGGATGACAGAAGATTCTGCATTGGAAAATCATCTCAAATCAAGGTCAGGTTTTTTGCAATAACATATTTCTTGGTTCACTAATAAGTTACGGGTTCAGTGATTGAAATTCCCTGATGTTACTCCCTGTGGCAGATCTGATGAGTTGGGTCTCCCAGATTTCTACGTAAACTGTTGCTCCAGCCTTTTAAATAGGAGAGGTAGCCCCCTTAGGGTGAGGGATACCTACTCACTCTGGTAACAGCTACTCCCTTACCAAAAGAGGGGAAAGTAAGGCTGTAGCTCCAGTGCTTTCCTGGGAAACCAGATACTATTCAATACTTTTAAATTGCTTTAAAAAGCAATCAGAAAGTATTGGGACAATTGTCTTCCTTGTCCCTGCATTTAAAACCTCGTAGAAGGGAGCCTTGGAGCCACAGTTTGGTACTGTATCACAGAGCTTTCCCTAAATTAAGAGAAATTAGAATTAGAGAGGAGGTTGGTATGGCCTGGTAGAGGCTGTTCATTCAGAAAATGAGAGTGACTGAGATAATAAACACTTGTGCATTATAAATTCAGCAAGAACAGCATTTTTCCCCTTTATGGCATTTTTGCTGCTTTTATTTCTCGTCCCTGGCCAGAGCTCAAACCAGAGAAAGGACTGTGAGAATGAACAAAGCTGATGAAACCAGTCTGCCCTAGTTTTGTGAAAATCATAATAAACTCAGGCTGCATTTAATTGGCAGTTTGGACAAAGTTTCTTTAGAAACCTATTCAGCTCTTCCTAATTAGAGTGTAATCTTTGTGCGAGTAGATTATCATTGAGTAACAGCTGTACCTGCTGCTTTCCTTTCTGAGACAGCGCGATGGTACAGCTGATGCTGAGTCACTTCACCAAAGAGCTTTTTTGGGGAGGAAGAGGATGAGTTTGATCTTCTAGAAAAGGGGGTGTGTTTGTTTCTTACATGTTTATATAAATAAAAGATGGTGTATCAGGGAGACAGGCCAAGGAGTATCTCTTCTTTTATGAGATCATTTAGGGAGGAAGGGTAAAAAGCAGGAAAACTCTCACAAAACAGCTGCAGCAAGATTAGATTTTCAAAAATAGATGCTCAAAGTGCAGATTATTTTTTTATTTCCTCCCAAAACCTTTGTGATGAATGCCTGTAGGTGGGTTACCTCTTCTCACAGGTCATTAATGACAGAAGGAGAGGGAAAGGCTTCAAGCTCCAACAGGGTAGGTTTAGACTGAACATTAGGAAAGAATTCTTCCCAGAAAGAGTGGTCGGGCATTGGAATAGGCTGCCCAGGGAGGGGGTTGAGTCCCCATCCCTGGATGTGTTTAAGAGACGATTAGATGTGGTGCTGAGGGATATGGTGTAGGGGAGGACTTTGTAGAGTAGGGTAGATGGTTGGACTCGATGATCCCAAAGGTCTTTTCCAACCTAGAGGATTCTATGATTGGCAGTGGAGTAGGACATTTTGGGTTCTTAGTGTGATTCAAGGAACAGGCCCTCTTAGTTTTGGCAAAACTTGCCCTAGTTTTACATATTGGCAGGACAAGCAGCATTCTCCAGTTTTATCCAACCCTTTCTGTTTGTCAGACTGTCCCAGCTCTCTGAGCACCCTGTCCTGGCTGGTACCTGCACCCAGGGAGACCCCAGATGGGTGGGTGCAGAGTTTCTGTGATGTGACCAGTCAGCAACTTCCAAAATGTATTTTTACTCAGTGATGTTTGCAAGATGTGCTTCAAGAATATTCTAAGAATTGTCACATAATCTCTGGGTAACAAGAAGAAATTGATTTCTCAGTAGCACTGTAGATGATTTTCCCTGAAAGTTTTTTCTAGAGTATGACTGGTTTTGTTTTTATTATTATTATTAACCAGAAACTACAAAATTACATTTTTGTCCTTGATTAGTACTATGGTTTGCACCAGAACCCAGGGCAGCAGAAAATTATGAATTTTCAAGTGTGCGGTTGGAAGCGGTTATACTTTTACCTGGAAACTTCCAGTTAATACATTCTGTAGACCAACTATGTTTTGTTTTGAGGGCTCTTGTTTTACTCATGAAAAATGCAAAACTTCTTGAATAAACAGCTTTATTTAGTTTTCAAGTCAAGGAAAGGTGCCTTTCAGCAACTCGGCTTCCAGACACCGGGTTAGACGATCACTGTCTCCATTGTAGAGAGAAGCACTTGAGGCAAAGGGAGACTGAAATCTGTTGTAAAGATGGGATTTTGCATCTAGTACTTAAAAGTTTTTTTTTCCTGAGTCATTTGCTTATGAATACCTGGTTGCAGTTCTGCTAAAACCTGCTTAGCAGTATGTTGTATGGGTTTTTTTCTGCTCCAAAACCTTAGTATACAAATCACTGACATTTGGTTTTCTTCTGGAATAATGATTAAAATATTCTATCTGTTAAAAATACGAAGTCACAGACAGTTTTCCCTCACAGTCAAAGGACTTTTTTGTCTTTGAGGTTTTTGACAGTTTATTTTTCCTTTTACTAGCAATTCTTGCTACTTTTTATCAGCTGTATGGCCAGCTGATAAAAAAAAAAAGGTTTCCTGAATAGCTTTGCATTGGTTTTCTGGTATACCAACATTCCCGGACGGAAAATTCGGATGTGTTTTATAACACCTTTACATCACTCTGCCTCTGCATGGTGAGAAATTCCTTTTTTCTCATCCAGGCAGTGAGCTTTCTTTCCTCTTGCTCGTTCCTGAATTCTGGTGACACTGTGGCTTAAAACCATTTACTGACCTCAGTTTTTGCACTGTGCAAGCAAAGAAAATTGTTTGTTTCCATATTATGAAGTAGGCAAATATTCAGAGTTTTTCTTAGTGTATGCAATGTCTAGTTAAAAAAAAACAAAGCACAAAAAACCGTCTAGAGGATTTCAAGCCCACGAGATCAGCATCCTCCTTAATGGCTCCTTGCTTCCTTGTTTGCTTGCTGTTGTTTTGCTTCTGTTGGCAGAACTCAAGAGGTTTTCATCTTTGTGCTCCTTTTCATGACAGTGTGATCATGTCCTGCTGTTTTGGTTTTTTTTTATTCTGCTGTACCTCATTTTTCAATTGCGGATGAAAAAGAGACTTGGTTCAGCAGTTAATGCAGCGTACTAGTACTTAAGAAAAAAGTGTTTAATTCCTTAATCTGTCATAAATCTCCAGTGTGACCTTGGCAAATCACATATACCTTGTCCATATTTAGGAAGCATCTCATGTAGCTATATGAAATTGTGCCACTCCAGAAGATTTTGTGAGCTCCACCTCAATGTATTCGTTTGGACTCGATGATCTTAAATGTGTTTTCCAACCGAAATGATTCTACAATTTAGAAAGGTGCCATTGGCAGCATAGAGGGGCTGCACAAGTGGTTACTGCAAGCACAGAATCGGGTAAGTAGAAGCAATCCAAATGTAGATGTGGCCTTCAATTCTTACATTTCAGTTTCTTCAGTGCAAAGTAAAAACATTTTAAATGATTAAACAAATTCATGGTAGAAAAAAATCCGTTGAACGCTTTTAGGTGTAGGTACAGCCTCTGGCTCAGGAAGTCCACAATTGGCTGGTTGCTAGAAAGTGGGAAGGTAAATGGTAAAAGGACAAGTCTACGCTCGTGCTCTTGCTAGTTCCCTCCTGTGTATCTCCTGCTCACCGCTGCTGGATATGGAAAGCTGAGGTAGGTGAATATTTGGTGTGTTGCTATGAATGCTGCATCTGCTAACAATGATAGCTTTTGAGGGCAGAGTTTGTTGGTGGTGTTTGCTAATATTCCCATCATTGGTATTTCTTTGTTTCAGTCTTCTGTGCATCCTTCGGTGTTACTGCTTCCTTACTGCTTAGAGCGTGCTGAAACGGGAATTCCCACTGCCCGGAAAGTCTCTTACTTTGATTTCAAGGACAAAGTTTCTTAGCAAAATAAAAAATACCCTTTGAGAACAAAAAGTCTGAAACGGTACTTAGGAAAAAATCCAAGTGAAGTTATTTGTTGCCTTTTGATGAGTCCCCATCCCTGGATGTGTTTAAGAGACGATTAGATGTGGTGTTGGGGGATATGGTGTAGGGGAGAACTTTGTAGAGTAGGGTTGACGGTTGGACTCGATGATCCCGAGGGTCTTTTCCAACCTGAATGATTCTATGACTTTTTTCCCCATGAACTTGTAGAGCTGGTCAGAGCAGCCTGCCAGGGAGCAGGGCAGTCTAGACAGCCTGATTCTTGCAGCTTCCCAAGAGCACGTAGCGATGCACTAGGTATCCTGCTATCTACCTTTCTTCCAACAGCATGGGAAACCTGTTTTTGTCCTTTAGATAGGAAAGATCTCACAATATCTGCCTCGGTCTGACTCTCTGGAGTAGTCTGTCACATTACAGTGCTAGCAGTGAGCAGAGTCTCAGTTTTGAGCTAATTACCATCCTGAATATTTTCGGTAGCGTGTGACCGTAGCAAAAGATGCAACCTAAGTCATGAAGGTTAGATTTGGAACTCTGTCTAATGCACAGTCAGAGAAAAGGAGGGGTGGTGATTTGTTCATCCCAGAGAGTAACTTTGCCTTCTACTTTTTACTCACGAGACCCTTGCAACTGCTGGTGCCACACAGTCAGGAGATTCCAGAGGCAAGCTATTAGGGGTCTGACGCTACTTTCATCAAAACAGCCATTGCAATAATACGCTGTGAGTATGAGGGATATCATCTGTTCATCAAGTGCTGTTTGCAGCATCTTGAGTCACAGGAGGCGTTAGTGGCACAGACTCTTTTAATGCATTTTTGTCTGTCTTCCCATTTTTTAAAGTGGGCTGGACCTCTGGCTAAATATGTTTGCTTCCTTCTGTAGGAGGAAAGATTGCAGACATGAAAAGCCCCAGCTGAAGTGGTAGTGTGTGTTGGTTTCATCCTTCCAGTGTATTGTTTTATGATGTGACTGTCTTTAATAACAGTTCTTCAGAGACTCGGAACCCTTTGTGTGATTTACTGTGGATATTCTGCATGCCACCTGTGCCTAGTATTACTTAAGACCTGGGGAGACTGTGCCATAAAGCTGAAAAATTCCCTTTCCCAAAAGGTAGTGCAGTGACAACCAGCAAACCCCCCACATGGAACCATTTGAAAGTTCTTCCAGAATTGGTTTATGACTTTTTTCTCAAGAGCTTGAAGGAATATGGCATCTTAAAGATAAACTCACAGGTTCAATTGCCTGCTTAGATGTACAATCGTGCATTTTGGTCCACTTGAATTAAATGTGCCTAAGGGACTGAGTTTATTTTCTGCATCTGTTCAGGCACATGATTGAAATAAACAGCATGGTCCTAGCAACATAGCATGCTAGCTATTAATCCACTAAGTACCCTATTAGTACCTGTCACTTTGGATTAGCAATGAGTTTTTTATGTTCATCATGTATTTAAGTATACTGACTTTTGGATGGATTAAATCTCTCTTATTCAACTAATTCCCAAAAAGCATCCATCTGGAGAACTTTATGCCTTAGAAGTCTATTTCTCAGCAATAAGTCCAAATAAGATGGGCTTTATCATCCCAGAGAGTCACTCAGGATGAGGTAATGGGAATAATAATTGGTTTATAGGGTTTTAAGTTTTTACTGCTAGAAACCTGCTCATACATAAATCAAAGACAGATATTTCATTTCTGTCAAGCATTTAAATTGTTCAGCGATTGATTAAATGTCAGGCAACCTAATAATTAGTGTACCTGAGTATCATTTAGAATGTAAACTCCCTGGGTGGGGATTTTTCTTCTTCCTTTTCTCTGTATAATCACCATCTCAAGTCTCACAGTGCATGATTTGGGCTTTTTAACTACTGTCATAAACAAAATAATAATGTCTGCAAAACTCCCTAAACTAATACCATATTCTCTAATGATAATCTAATCACTACATCTCTGAGGCATGTCATTGTGCTGTCTTTGAATGGTGCTTGAAAGGGACAACTTGGGCTTTTATGTCATTATTTTTTAGAAAAAATAGCCCTAATGTACATCAGAAGTGCATCTAGCCAAGGCAGACTGAGACCATCGCTTGAGCTGTGTTACCCTCAACAACTTATTTTAATTGATAGAATGGTTTAGGTTGGGAGGGACCTTAAAGATCATCGAGTTCCAACCCCCCTGCCATGGGCAGGGACACCTCCCACCAGGTTGCTCAAAGCCCCANCGAGTTCCAACCCCCCTGCCATGGGCAGGGACACCTCCCACCAGGTTGCTCAAAGCCCCATCCAGCCTGGTCTTGATCCCCATTTCCAGGGATGGGGCAGCCACAGCTTCTCTGGGAAACCTGTTCCAGTGTTGGCCATCCTCAGAATGAAGAATGTCTTCCTAATACCTAATCTAAATCTCCCCTCTTTCAGTTTAAAACCATTACTCCTCATCCTATCCCTACATGCCCTTTTTAAAAGTCCCTCTCCAGCTTCCTTGTAAGCCCCTTTCAGATATCGGAAGGCTGATATAAGGTGTCCCCAGAGCCTTGTCTTCTCCAGGCTGAACGACCCCAATTCTCTCAGCCTGTCTTCATAGGAAAGGACTTCTGCTCTGGTGTGTTGAAGTCTGAAAAACAGTCTCTGTTGGTGCTTCCCAGTCCCTGTGTGACTCCAGCAAAGCCAGGATACTTCACTGCATGTCCTCTGACCACCAATAAAAACCCGTGCTTGTAACAGAATAATATGATTGTGTTTTCCAAATTAGCTGTAACACCTAATCT
>JAHREE010147150.1:0-10780 GCA_033628505.1 Tringa tobata | reverse complement strand
TCTCCTTCAAAATGTCAGGCATTTCTCGTTCCCAGTAACGGAGACTAGCACATTTACCGCAGCAGATGACACTTGCTTTGGATGGTTAACAAACAAGTCTTTAACCACTGTAAATTGTCCTCAGTACATACGATAATAATGGGGCTCTAATGAGGGAGAAACTCATGCTCTCTTTAACTTGCTCTCAAAATGGAAATATGTAAAATGTGATGTCATGTAATTTGCACTTCCCTACTATTAGGCTGATCTTATCTTACGTTCCTCTCCTCCTCATGTTTTAGTGCACTCCAAGGGGATATTATCCGAGAGGAAAATACACATGATGCAGAAAACTAGCCACATGCAATATGAAAACTAATGCCAAACTGACCACAAATGCTTTTCCAGAGCTGATTTCCAAAACTGTCCAAGCGGAGGCAAGGAGTGGAAGAAATCTCTCACTCCTGACTCACACCACTGGCCTGAACACGGGGTGGTTCGTTACTCAGAAATGGCATTTGGACGCCCCCCTCCCCAGGAGCAGAGTGCTGCAGAGTGGGGGAGGAAGCATCCACAGCTCCAGATCTGTGGAAGAGGAAAGACTGCACAAAACTTGAGGAATCTGGGATATATTTCAAGCCGTAAAAGTAACAAAGGAAACTAAGCAGCATAATGACTTCTTTTGTGTGTGTCTTTTTGAATTATCTAGAGAGAACTATATCTCTACAATCTAATATATTTTGCCTACTGCCCACATTGCACAGAGTTGGAGTCAGCTGTGTTGCTCTCTCCCAAGCCTACAGAGGCTTCCACTTTGTTTTTTTTTCTTTTTTTTTTAAAATCCCTGTTAAATTTTAATCCCTATCTCATTGCACAAAGTAAAAGACCCTTGACATGGGACTGCTATTTCAAGAAATATTTGGAGTAACAGTTCAATACTTAAATTTAAATTACAAAAGCAGAAAAAAGAAGTCCAGAGAGTCACCACAATTCTTGGAAACCCTGTTAGGAGATGAATATGACATTTAAGAACTACTTAGAAGTGGGATGCAAGGGGTAAAGTCACAACAGTGTACTGAGTTTGAGACTGCCAGGACACTGAAATAGTTATTCAGCACAGATAATCACTACGAGTAAACTACGAGATAGGCTGACAGGATGAATTAGAAGAGAAAGAAAACTCTAAAAGAAAAAAAGAGAATTTTAAGATGCGAACCACTCTTTCTCCAAAAGAAAACTACAGTTTTCCAATTTTTTTTTCCTTTCCAGAAAGTTTTAGAGGAAGGAGGTGAAAGAACCATATTGTCTTTTTTAAATACTGATTTTGAAAAAGATTCCAATTGCACAAGAATCAAGCACTCATATACACCAAGATGATTCTCAGAAGAAAAACATGGCATGAATAATAATTGTGTGCTCAGTAGTACAGTCAGATGGACACTTTTGTCATCTTTAACACTCACTTGCAAATGCCTCACTAAATAATTTATTTCACCACAATATGCTCCCAGGATTAAATCCCACACTGTGTAATCTGAGCGTTGCTGTTCACAACAGACCGATCTGTTCAGAACTCCCAAAATATTAGCCTTGTCTGATGAAAAAATCTAAACCAGGAGAGACAATTGGCACACTTTTAACACTCCAAACTTAAGAGTTTTAGAAAGAAATTCACAATTCTCAACTTTCAGCTCCCATGTCTCCTCTCCACCCCCTTTGGATATGAAGGAAAAAAATACCTCAGTTGAAAATATCAGGTTGGTCAAGAACAAAACTCAGAAGACAGAACTTCATAGTTCTGATAGATTTATCAGAACAAAACTGGGAATCGATGAGCTTGAGAGACTGCATCTACTTTAAATTGTTGGGCTGAGCTGGACCTGAAGCTTGGCTGTTCTGCAGATATATCAGGGTTGGGTTTTTTTGACTGTGCCCAGCGCTTACTGTATTGTGTGCCTAAAAATGGTGTGCATAGGATTTAATTTTTATTTGTTTGTTTTGATCACCTCACATAACCCCAGTCGCTAGGAAAGGAATAAGAAGTTAACTGTTAAAAGATTACAGCTAGAAATGGCCTAGGTTGAGTGCAGGTTCTACACAGGTAAAGCTTAATTATTTACAGTTTAGTTCCTGAGAGACTAAGTCCCAAGGTCATTTATTACCAAGAATGAATATAAATCACTGGTTTCTATTTTCGTAGTGCAATCACCAGCACTCAGTATGAGCTATAAGGTGAGTAGGAGGAGATATCTACCCTTATAGAACATCATGGGACAAACTTTACGAGCAAGAAAAACGACAGAGGATAAATGTATCTGCTTAACGAGCGGAAATACGTTCCAAAACAAGAATTGTCATAAGTGGTCAGCCCCTTCTCTCTTCAAGTGAGAGAAGCTATTCAGAACATGCCAGCAGGTCTCTGAGTGAACCGTGAAAAGGAAAGCTGCCTGGAGCAGCAGGAGCTGACGCTGGAGCCCACGCTGGGGAAGCACGAGCTGCTCCGTGTCCCGCTGGACACGCCACGTGCCGGCATGGGAAAGCCTGCCAGCGCTGCACGGACCGCACTGCCAGTGGGATGAGGCTGGCTGTGAACCCATGCAGCCCCAGCCCCACCTATGCAGCTGTCCTCCTCTGCAGGACCCTCTCCCAAAATGCCAGCACGGATGCCTTTTGCTGGCACAAGCGCCAGGGAGATGCCAGGAGGCTACAGAGGCAGGAGGAGCACGAGCAGCCGGCACCAGCTCCTGCCTCTGCACGCCCGGGAGGCACAGGAAAAGCACACACCCCACGAGCCAGGAAAGGACAAAGGTTTCAAAACCAACACACCTGGGAGCGGGCACAGCAATATTACCTGGCATCAGCTTTCAAAACAACAAAGCAATTCCCAAGAGCAGCAGGGACCTTGGAAACAGCTGGAGGGTGCACCCAGCAGTACAGAAGGACCTATGTGCCACAAAACCCCAGTGACAAGGGAATCTGAAACTGGTGGTTACACTCTATGGCTTGGACTAGATGTCATCCCAGCTGCCTCTGTATTTGTATCTTCATTGCAGCAACCATCATGGCCCTAAAGGCACCCGCCCTCCACATAGGAACAGACTACTCCTGACCCATCCTGTTGTGGTCAGGAAAAAAAAATATAAAAGGAAATTAAAAGAAAATAAAAAGAAAAGAGGATTATCATGAGAATAGTGATGAACATAGTACTAATTAAGGCATAGTTCAGGGCAGTATCTCAACTCTCCATGGCATGACTTGTGTGAACAACCCGCATCACTGGGGCCAGGACCCTCACAACCTCCCCAGGGTGATGGTGGCTTGAATAACTTGCAAAGAGCACCCCAAAAAAAATCCCAGTGATCTGGAGGGGTGTAACTTTGTGAAGAAGGTATTAATCATACGAGCCAAAAGAGCATAATTTTCAGTACCTGCCTTCCGAAAATGTAGTTTTCAGGTAACTAAGATCAAATATCACAAGGTATAAAACATGCACTCAGCCCTGCACTGATTTGACTTCCAAGCAGGTATTTGTACCATTTCAGATTTGTATTAATTGTTCAAGTTCCGAAAGCATATGATTCTTCTTCTCTTTCAAGGAAAAAAAAAATGCTACGTTATGCACTAGTAGTTAATGTACATTGGACCACAAATCACCGTTTGTAGAATAAACATATTAGGAGGGTACGTATCATTACAGCCAAGCAATGGTGTTTATGCTTTGTGATGATAGCAGCAGCAAAACAAGTGCTTGGTTATACAAGGAATGAAAGTTCAATGATTCAGTAACATAGCAAGTCAACTGCAAAATGAACACACACAAAAGTATCACTAAGACAATATATTATTGTAGAAAGTTTTATTCTAGTGAATAACCGGGATCACCCTGTTCTTACTGAGTTGTTTTTAAATGGGCATAAAGGAATACAAGTGTTTTAATGACCTATCAGAGGTGACAAAAAGCAACAAGTTAATCCTTATTTTATACCCTGATTCCCCTGCCACACACATACTACTTGTGTAGCCTTAGTAGTAAACATTTTCTGGCTAGCTCTCTTTTAAGGAGAGTTAAGAATAAGAATTTTAAACAAAAATCATAACAAATAAATACACAGACCTTTACTTCTACAAGCTGTCATGCAGACAGTGGCATATCAAGACCCTTGGAATACCAGCCTATGCAAATATATTGCTTTGCAAAAGAGATACATCCTTAACTCCCCTCTATCTTTTAGCCCACGGATCACCCATTGTTTCCCAATTCTGTGCTACAGCCACCAGTTCTTTTGCCTGTAGCAACTACTCCTTAACTGTACTATGTTTAAATCACAGCATAAATTGCAGAACAGTTTAGGCTGGGAGTGATCTCTGGAGGTCATCTAGTCCCAACCTGTTGATCAAAACAAGGCTACCTTTGAAATTAGACCCAGATACGATCTATGAATTGTGTATAAGAATCACAGTGACTCCTCAAGCCACCAGAAATTCAGCAAGTGATTGAGAAATAGCTCCTGACCACGAGTAAAATAAACTCTCCCATTCCGATCCCTGTTACTTCTGAACGGGATGAAGAACAGAAGTAAAGGTCTTGGCAAGAGCGCAGCTGCTGACCTGTGGCTCAAATAAAGTTCAACAGCATTTTAGGAAACTTGGTGTTGGGACAAACTGGCTGAGAATGCGGCAGCACAGCAGGAGCCCAGGGGAGGAAGGTGGACGGCGTGGTGGTGGGGGAAGACCGTGGGTGAAAGTCAACGGAGCACTTCTCTGGAGGACAGCTGTACAGCTCCATTGGCTAACACATGGAAAGTTCCTGCAAACCCATTTATTACGGGTTGCGTGGTCCCTAGTGACCCAGAGATCCCACTTCATGAAGACATCTGTACTCGCAACAGCCTTGCTGCAGCTGTTTATACACTCCCCTTAACCGAGGCCTCACTATGGGGCCACCGGGAGGGAAGCGACTGAGTTACAAGAAGCTCCATCCTCTAGTGTAGAGCAGAGAACGAACATTTACTACCTAGCACAGACAATTTGTTAGGCTGTAAACTGATATCATCATTTAGGATTAGCATAATTCATATGTATCTACACATATACATATTTAAATAAGAATCGCAGTACCACAATATCCCTTGATATGTTTGGCTTTGCCTCTTTAGACTTAACATATACATTGAGGCTACGATAAGGAGCAATGCCAAATGCAATAGGCTGTACATTATTTAATGGTTCAACCATCCTACACTACAGTTTGTCATGACTCCCACACGCAGGAACAAACCCTGTTAGCTAACAAGCTCGAAAGCGGTCACTGAGGATTGCGTTGAAAGCAGCCTGCATTAGAAGGTACGTCCAAAAGATAGGAACAAATTTTGCTGTTCACACTTTGACCATACTGGAAAATTGAATATCTGTTTCTCCACCAGAAACAGCAACAACAAGAATGTTCTGAGCAAATTCCAGGTACTTTAACAAATCACAGCGCTTAAAATGACCCACTACTTAAATCCCTAGTGGTTGTAGCGGTTTCTGGCAAACTGAAAACATTCTTCCTTCCACGCTTCCTCTCTGCAGTACAGCTGAGCGACCTTGGTGGTGGGAGAAGGTCAGCGTAGATGAGAAAACAGTCTTTAAAACACTGTTTCACTACTTGGTTTTAAGCACTAACTTCACATTTTGGAGACAAAGCCAAAACATTTAAGTCTTGTGACTTAGAAGATGCAGGGGTTCCGAGAACAAGAATTTGAGCCCCCCTCAAACAATCCCTTCTGGCAAGTCAAGGAAGCCATAGCATAAATGATCTCAAAAACATCAAACTACAAAAAGAAAAAAAAAATAAACCAACCAACCAACAAACAAACAACACACAAAAGGAAAAGGATAGGGCAGGAGGGGACACAACGCTAACTTCACGCACTCCTCACTTTGCCCTGTACATTGCAAACTAACATAAATCACTCTTTTGCAGAGTGATCTCTTTAAAGATTTAGTTTATTTGTATTTTTTCCCTTTCCCAGCCTTTTATGGTCTCCCGTCCTCCATGAATAAGCAGAAACTGTGTGTAGTTCACAAATGAGTTCAGACAGCTTCTCAATACCCTAGAGTAGTGACTTCCAAACTTTGGACAGTAAAGTCTCGGTATTTTTTACAGATAGGCATCGTTACCTTTATATTGATTCTTTACCCTTAAAAGAAATAGTCTCAAATTATTGAGACTAGGACAAGGGGTAATGGTTTTAAATTGGAAGAGGGAAGGTTTAGATTAGATACCAGAAAGAAATTCTTTCCTGTGAGGGTGGTGAGGCACTGGAACAGGTTGCCCAGAGAAGCTGTGGCTGCTCCATCCCTGGAGGTGTCCAAGGCCAGGCTGGATGGGGCTTTGAGCAACCTGCTCTGGTGGGAGGTGTCCCTGCCCAGGGCAGGGGGTTGGAGCTAGATGATCTTTAAGGTCCCTTCCAACCCAAACCATTCTATGATTCTATGATTTTTAAGTAAAAATTTACTGTATGCCACACATGCCATCTAGACTCAGGCTATGTTTCAAAGCCAAGGTAAGAAGCTGAGCCAGAAGCCACAGAGTATGCATTAAATAACATAAAAGAACAGTTGCCCCAGAGATTGCAAGCCCACTACTCGGTGTGGCCGCAGCAGTGTCCCAGGAAACTCTGTTCAGGGTGAACTCCATCAACTCAGCTCACCTAATTACTCTTGAACCTGTTTCACCTTTTCTCCACCCCTACACCTATCCTCTTGTTAAAACATTATCTATTTAGAAACTGGTAGCAATTATTCTTTTTAACAATCAACATCAAATCCCAAACCACTTAGAGCACCCAGAGAAAATTATTATTCTAATACAATTAATTCTGTGTAGCTCTTCTTTGCCTCATAACTCACTGCTCATTTGCAGCATGTGAGTTTGCTCTTATGTGTTTGTTAACAGTACCAGTATTCTTGCAGTTCTGGCCACAAATAAAATGATTAAAATAAATTCAATTAAGTTTTCAAGTGTAAAAGATAAATACCAAAGCTAGAAAAGAAAAAAAGCAGGATTTGAAAAGCCTGTACTGGTCTTGTGCTACACTCTAGCTTGCTTCGCTTCTATGCAGCTGACAGGTATTATACCATAGGTATTTTATCAACAGCTCCAGGGTGTTATACAGACAACTTCAACAAATAGAGAGTTCCTTTGAACTTGTTTGATAAATGTTGAAATAATGGAGAAAACGAGGGAAGTAACTTCTCAAAGCAGGTTTGAAGTACTTTTCCTGAATGCTGTTTCTCCTCAAATGAGTTTATACTTCTCTAGACTACTCTATACTAAGAGTACTTACCTCCAAAATAAATAAAACAAAATAAATGCTTTGAGAATAAAGGTAGCAGTTCTCATCTGACAAATAACAACATAAAACCAGCACCTTTCAACTCAGCAGATCTGCCTCCGGTGTGCAGTCAGGAGCGATCGCTGCTGAGCAGTGAGATAAATAAGGTTCTGCTACTTTCATGCTTCTCTGAAACAGGATATCAGCGCTATTGTTGGGCAGTAAACTGAATACTACTGTCTTCTATATAAAGCTAAGTTCCTCATTAATTTTCAATTGCATATCTGGGCAGTTCTTGCTGCACCGCTCAACGAGAGGTAACGGGATACAGAGACAATGTCAGAGTGTGCTTCGCTCTGCACAAAACTTTTTTATGATGAGAAAACACTCAGGCAGGGAGATTGGTCTGGGAGATTGGCAAATGGTAAAGCCAGAGCCAAATAGAAACCCCAGCCTTCTAACCCTGCTTTTAAACAAGCACCTGCCAGATCCAAAGGCTGCAATTTTTCCTTCACAAAACGCTGGAGATGCAAGCAATCCTACGGAGGGGATAGCTAGAGCAAGAAATTAGTGAGCAAGTGCATTGGTATAAAAGATGTAACAAGCAGGTTTCACTGCCAAAGTCCAACGTCACGTGTGGGCTGCAGGTGTAGTACATAGAATAAGACTACAACATACACATATCATACATTAATATCAGCTCTTCATCTCAATGAAAACTGTAGAGCAGAAAAACTATTTTTACTTACGATACTAACAGAATATGACTAAATTGTATTTTACAGGACTGGTTAGTAAGTGATTGAAAAGAAACAGGTCGTGCAAGTTCTCAGTGCTCAAATTGGCAAGCTACCACTTCTTAGAAACTATTAGGAGAGAAAACATATGCTTGAAAGTGATGGTTTAAAATGTTTTGAAGTATATTTTGACAATACTCAGAATAAACAACTAGTAATAGTGCCTGCTTTTTTGGAACCTTTAAGACAGGGAGATAAGGAAGCCTCTGAAAGAAGAAACAGGTAGGAAAACAATAAGCCCAGCTCCCAGAGCCTCCCAGGACACACAGACAAAATACACCACCATTATTTTCTTACCATTATCTGACTTAAACCTCCTGAAAGCCAACTATTTCTCTTAAATCAAATGTAGCATACACTGCATTTCCATCTGGAAGTGCCTGCATCCTTAGTTACATCTCAGTAAAAAGTCAGTGTTGCTGTTGTGTGTCACACTGCTATTCTTTTCAGAAAGCCTACCCAATAATCATTATATCAAGCCTGAAATTTCTTATAAAGCAGCCAAGCAGTATTTTATTCTATAAACTAAGAAGGTCTGCTGTATTAGTTTTCTTTTTTTAATATAGGTTTGCTTTTTAGAAAAAATAAATAAACAAAAGCCTCAGTGAAGCAGTAGTAAAGGCTTCAATAAACTCCATTGTTCATCTTAATGAACAGATACAAATACTGAATTAGTAGGTGATATCTCTTCAAAAAAAAGCATTACTAAAACCACTCCATTTGTGCCTGGAATGATGCGCAGGCTTGTGATATGTCAGATCCATTTCATGCCACCAAAGAACAAATCAAAAACTTAAGGCAGAGAACAGAAACAGACCTGCTAAAAGTTTATCATTGTTACTGCCAGTCAGAGCTTTCCATTCCTTCCATATTTCAGATGATGGCTGACATCAACAAAATATTTTCCTTACATTGAAAGAGCCTTAAAATGATGCCAAAGAAGATTAGAGGAACTCGCTCTCTTTTTTGTTGTGTCTTTAGGTCAGACACTTTAAATAGAGTTCTTGGCACATAATAAAAAAAAAAACCACCTAAATTAGCTTCTCTCAAATTCGTGGCTTTTCATGAGTCAAGCTGCCAAGCCTTTTTAGTTACGTCAGGCTTCTGTAAGAATTAAATGCTGTTCAAATTAATCTGGCGTAAAGGGCTGGGTCCTTATCGGGTGAACACCAGTACAACCAGCACGAGTTCAAGAGCTCCTCAGCCGTGGTGCCCTGGGGCTCAGAAGAGCTGTCTCTGGTCCAGGACCAAATCCTGCCAGTGCTCCCCTGCAAGCCAAGGTAGCTATGGGGAAGAGGAGGGAAAGCTTCTCTCACAGGTTCACCTTCCTGCACTTATTTATTACTATGGCTACGTCCCTCACCCTGATAATAAAGGCAGCTGTTTGAGCTGCTCAGAGATGGACAATGCGAGGATGAACCCCAGGAAGGTACTTACAGGAGGAGGTGGTAGGACTGCAGGCTTGCAATGCATCTTGATGCAATCACATGCCTGGGATGCGCCATTTTGGTGCAGAAGAAACTCTGTTTTTAACCACCTCTCTGTTAGTATGTTGGGGTACTATCTGTACTACCCTGGGGTAGTACATATGCTCATATATGTATATGCTATAAACATTTGCACACCAGAAACAGTTACAGCAACCAACTTTCATCATATTCATATGATGAAAGAATAAGATGAATATCATGGTGTCATGATGAATATCATGACACTTGGTTAAAAATAAATGGATATTCTGGTGAGAAACTGCCATAGAAGCAAAATGTATTACTATTCCACTATTTCAAAGTGTGAGAAAACCACTTCTATTTATCCCTCCCTGGGCAGATTTGGGATTATCCCTGGTCCTCTGAGGCCTCACACCAACTGCAGCTGCATTAGTCTGGACTGTCACATTCCACCTTTCTGGAGCATCTTACATCTGGCTTCTTTTACACCTCCTGAATCCTGAAGAGCAGCACATCTTCCACCACAGGAGGTAGATTAATTTCTCTCTGTGCTTTACTTTCTCTCACACAAGACTTTGCAAGCACGTGCCCTCAGTCAGCAGACAAGTGTCAGGCTGGTATTGGGAAAATGTCCTTTTCTGTCCCCGACAGTCTCATAGTAGCATATGGGTCCCTCTTGTTTCAAAAGGAATCACCGAGAAGTACTTTTTGCCAGTTCTTATAAATCAAGTGGAAGGGAAAGGTAAACTTTCCGAGTGTATCAGCAGGCGTTCCCTCAAATTCATGACTTGCTTCCTTGTTTGGGCTTGATGGGCATCATCTGATAAGTGCTGGTATTTCTCTACCTGCTAAACCAACCTACTCTCTAATTAGCTTTTGTGTTTGTGCACAGCCTCAGTTCGGATCACGTGCGTATAGTACAATGAAGAAATACATTAAATATCTCTCATGTGAGCCTGTCCATCCATACAGCTCTGCCACTGCGATTTTTGGTCCAGTCCTAAAAGCATTTCCAATCCTCAGGTGATTTCTGCTTTCCCAAATGACTGCGCATAACGCTCTATGGGGCTCTCTGTGTGTTGAAACACTTCAGAACCTTTGCCCTCCGCTACTCAGCTCAGTTATTCACTAAGAATCTGGGTACTTTCCTATCCTTTCCAAGGGAAGCAGAGAAAAAAAAGAAGTTGCTGAAAACCACCTTTTTTCCTGAAGTTCCACTAACCCATCCTCACCC
>JAHREE010147142.1:0-12504 GCA_033628505.1 Tringa tobata | reverse complement strand
CGGTCTGGGCCGTGCTTCGGCGGGAGGCCTGTCTTGGGCGCCCGGGGGAGGCGAGCCTGCCCTCCCCGGCAGGGAGGGGGGGGCTGCTCCCCGCTAGCCCGAGCTGCTGAGGTGCTCGGGTCACCATGGATGTGGTGTGTGCTGATTTAGCTGAGTGCAGTCGGCTCTGCGTTCCAACCCTCAGAACTGTGCAGCGGTTTGGGGGGGTTTTGTTGGTTTTTGTTTTTTTTTTTTTATAACTTGCTAATGGTAAGCAGGATATGCAGCCTGCAAGGTACGCATCTGAGAAAGAAATGAGTTGCCTTTTAAACACTGGAGGTTGAGATTAGAAACAGGTTTCAGTTCAACAGCGGATGATCTGAGTAAACCCGAAGATCTCATTCTGCAGGGCAGAAGCCACTCTCTTTCCTGTGTGAGGGGAGTGTTAAGTGAGACTATAAATACACGAGGCTGAGGGAAATCCAGAGAAGGTGCCACTGGGTTGCCAGTAATCCATGGGTTGTTGCCAGGTGAAGCAGATGGTCCCGATGCTGTGGGCTTGCACAGCTGTGTGCATCTTAGATCTGTTCAGGATGCACATGGAAAGGAGGTGATCAAAACACGGGTGGATTTTGACAAATGCGAGCTTAATAAAGCTTGGAAAAAAAATACTGCAGTACAGAAAAAATAGTAATAGTTGTGGCCCTCTACATGAAGCACATAACTGTATAGCCTTAATTTATTCTTCCTTCAAGCAGCTCTGCAAGAGGTGGATTTCTGTTCAAAATCAGACATAGATAAGACAGTTTTGTTATGCTTGAGACATAGAGTTGAAAACGGACGTTTTTAGTTTCTGCAAATGGAACAATCATCTTAATTCAAAACAATTTATGATTTTTAAAACCTTGACTGAATACCCCTCATAAATTTTGCACTGTCTTATGTCAAAAATATGAAAAATAGTTTAGAGTTGATGATGGTTATTATTCCTTTCAGTACTTGTGAAAGTTTTGTAACAAAACAGTGTTTTATCATACAGAAGGGAGGCTCCTAGAAGGGGGTTGGGGAGAATTTGAATCAGAGAAGTGACATAGAAATAAAACTGCAAAAGCATTAGCTTAAGAGGCTAGTTACCTTGATCTAAGGTCCCTTTAAATGTAAACCAAACCTGTGCATTCAGACTCTCTTAAGTGCTCAAAGATTTGGAAATAACATGATTCAAGTCAAAATGCGTGTTCAGAGTTGAATTTTGCAAGTTTCCAATTGCTTTCCACTCACAAGAGCTCTGCAAACAGGAGAACTTTGGCTTTCACTTTGACTCTGGCATGATGTTGTTTGGCTCTTGCACACTAGTTATCTGTTTGCATTTACCGTAAATAATGACTACAAACCTAACCTGCAACTAGACTGTTGAAGTAACTTCTGGAAGGGTTTGTTTCCTTCTCTTTCCCCCTTAAGACTTTTTGTCTTGTGGGATTTGTTTGCAATCTGCTAGCTGAAGCTCTGAGGCGAGTTTGCCAGATCTGGGGCTGCATCATCATTCTGCACATCTGGAAGTGGTTTATGGGCTCTCATTCCTTCAGTGCGGCGTCTGGACTCTGTGCTATTCCTCAGCAGCAAAGAAAAGAAAACCAGCACAACTCCAAAGTAAACTTTGAAGAGTTTGAAAAAGGAATTGAATCTTAAAACTCTTACTGTGCCCTGTAAGGCCCTTGCGCGGGGGACTTCAAAGGAGGATGATGGTCAAGGAAGCTTTGGCAAGAGTGCTTACAGCTGTGGGCTATCTAGGATCCAAGTAAATAGCTCCACAGCTCTTCAGGAGAGAGGAGTCCCGAATACTGTGCTGCTTTGAAGAGGTAAAAAGACTAATTAAGCAGGAAATATCTGAGCAGTAATGTCACTGTTTCTGAGCTTTCCCTTCTGTAGCCCCTCATTTTGTTACAGGATTTGGCAACTGAGTTAGGGACTGCCAGGTTCCAGGAACTAATGTCTACAGTCAGGAAAAATTTAGTAAATATTTGCAGGGGAACAAGTATTCCTCTTTTTCCTTAAAAATCAGTGGGTAATCAATCTAAATTTCTGAGGCTTAGGAATGCTGTAGTTTAGAACTCAAACTTGTATGAGAGTCTGTTTGAGTTTGAATTTTAAAGTTTAAAACATGCTTCAGTTTATGTTGTTTTAATCATTTCTGAAAATACCATGAAGCTGTGGCTATCCAACTTTCATCTTGCAGAGATCATTAGTATTGTTTGTGACTATCATTACAAATGCTAATTAAAAGATAGCAGTCAGCTCTGTGGAAATTAGGGAAAACTTGTGATTAGCTAAAGTGGGGTTAGAAAGTTATGCCGAGAGTTATGTTGTCTCTCTGCTTACCTAAACAAGTAAACTTTTTTAAGTGGATAAGAAGACAATACTTGTGTGTAATGCATGAGAGAAGGGCTTTCTCAGCAGTGGGCTTTTTTTTTTTTTTTGACCAATAAGCTTGATTTCCTCTCTGTGTAAATTAATGCCACATGAGAGTGGGCTGCTGGAATGTAGATAAGTACTGTGGATGCAAAAGGACTTTCAGAAATACCCTCTCTCACTATGATTTAGACATCTGTTGGGACCTAAATTCATATGACTGTAAGTGGTTTGTAAACAAAGCCGCATCTTAACTTTTAAGATATTTTTATTGTCATTTAACTTGTTAGTTGAAGTAGAGACTAATTTAGGATGCCGCCTGAACTTGAGCATTAACCAATGAGAAGTGGTCAGTTTTGTGACTCAGGCTTCAAGAATTCTTGCTGTTCCATCTGTCTTCTCAAGGAATCAGAATAACCTTCATTTTTATGTGTGCATAGAAACCATCTTATATCCTTATCTACGTTGTAATGTGTCCATAACTGTATGTATGGAAACAGGAAAACTTGGTTTCTGTCCTATATATAGCGACCATAGTGTAAAGGTTAGATCACATAGCTGCATACACACTGCCCCAGCTTCTGGTGCTGTCTTGTGCTGTTGGTTTTTTTTTATTGGGGTGGGTTTTTTTCCATTAACGGTAGATTTGGGTCCAGAATTCAAGTGAATGTTGTATTTCCCATAGTCCTGTATTTCAGGGATTATGTTCCGTTTTCTCAAACATAAAGTCATGGCCCCTCTTGTGTCTGGTTTAGAGATACAATTTTAGGGAATGCTACCTCATTTTCTTCAGCATCACAAATAATGTGCTTAAAAGCAAGCCACATTGCACAAACTTCCCCCTTACTGTTAGTGGAAGGATACCACTGTTAGGAAGTATTTTGACTATTGCTCTGAAATTTTCTGAGAGTCTGAAAGACACTGCTCCAGTATAAGATTCCCCTATGTTTGGGAACGCACTCCAGCAAGAAATTAGTATTTGTGATTGTCATTATGGTTTCGATGAGGTCAGAGATAAACATAAAGGTATTTACAAATTGCATCAGTGGGTGTTTTAATACCTCTTTGCACATTACTTTAAAACATGTTAAAAAATCCTAGTTATTACTGATGTAGTTGATTGGATCGAATTTATTAAAATGTTGTTCCTTTCAACCTATTAGTAGCTTAAATTAAAATGTGTAATAGTTTTATCCCAGAAGTTATTTACAAAGATAGACTTCAGTTTTATGAGATTGACAGTAACATTTGATGATGCAAAACATTGTCCCTGAAATAACTAACTAGTATTCACTGCTGGTATTAATGATTTTTCTCTCTTCTTTTTTTTTTTTTAATATTTTTTTGTTTTTATTTTACCACAGATCACTGTTCTCATCCAACAGGATACATGGCTCTTTTAAAGAAAAGTAAGAGGGATTAAAACTATTTGAAATGCATATTTTTAAAAGGGGACAGAATTGTCAAATGCGGTTTCTTGTGTAACTGTTGTCACTGTCGCGTGCCAATTTATAAATTTAGTTTTGCTAAATTATGCCTAATTTAAGTATACAAATATGCTCTTTCCTGTTAACTAAGTCAGATAAGTATGGCTATAAATCCCAATAATTTAAAATTACTCACTACTATACTGCATGAGACTGGGGGATCTGGAATTTCCTGAGACCTGCTGGTTTCATGTGTGTTGTGCAAAGAGCACTGAACCTGGCTTTTTTTACAGAGCTCTGCACATTAATGCTGCTCATGCTTGCAATTGAGGTGTGGCCCCAAGAAACTTGGGGTTCTCGTCAGCTGTCAGGGTCAGTGACTGAAAATGGACTGGTGTGTGCCTTCAGTTGTGCACCCAGAGTTTCTCTGAACTCAGTGGACTGTTTCCTCAGCTGGTTTAAATTTGTGTGGGTTCAGTGATGTATGTTTACCAATTTCAATTTATTCTCGTGCCCGGTTTTGGCCATTTGGCCCTTTTGATTGAAATAGTTAAAAACTTTGTTCCCTTTGCTCTTTTGTATGCCATATATACCTTTTATGGTGGTGCAGAAGTAACAAAGTAGTATGATACAAAAAAACCTCCCATCATCAAAGTCACTGTTGATGATGGTAATGTATCCTTTCCCGTTGTAGTCAGTGAACTGTCCTGGTACCTGCTTCTGGTTGGTTTGTGTTGAATAACTTAAATTTGTACAAGCAATCTGGTAGGAACCACAAATCAGAATATGCAGTAGGGACTTCGCTGTTGCATGCTTTGTTTTGGTGTTACTAATTAAAGTAACAGTGTCTAAATGTTTATGTATTTTCAAATATTTTGGGACGTTTCTGGTTTCAGTAGCATGCTGGGTTTGTTTTTCTAGTACATATTTAGAATTTTGCTCAAATACACCTTGAAGATCTGAACACTGAAATAAAATTAAAAAAAAAAAAAAATCCCATATTTGAAGTTTTATCAGGGGAAATGTGAGAGAAGGAGAGTGCTAGGTAAAAGTAATTAACTTGTGAAATCGTGGTGATGACAAGCACACAACAAACTAGCCAAGAAAAGAATGTTCCAGGCTCCTGGTAAAATTCAGAAACATGTGAATTTCATATTGGGGATAATCCATGTATATTGGGAGCTTAATGATTTAGTGAGCAAATTGTTCATGAGAATCAGGTGGAAATTATTGTAACGGTGAGAGATTTTAACATAAAATTTTTAGCTTGATCAGATAACAAGAGAAAGGAGAATTTGATAAACACAGCAAATAGAGGTTACTATATATACTGGTTGCAAATTGAATTTTTTTTTTTTAAACAGTACTTGGGAATTAGCTATTATACTGGTTGTTAACAAATTCTCCTTTTTATTTCAGTTAACCAGATCTTACTGTTACTTCTTGTCTTAACGGTGTGTGCCATTCTGTATAACAAAGTTCACCAAGTGCCATCTGTGTTGAAGAATGAAACAGGTAAGTGACTTGTACTTGTTTTGTTTGTGTTCATGGTTTATATTGCTTATCTCTTCATTTGTGTCTTACTGAATCCTGTTTACCCTGCAATAGATGAGCTACTCACACTGTTGCATATGGTCTGGGTTGTTGAATTTTTTGCTTCTGAATTACTTGAATAAAATAGTAGGAGATTGATAGCAATGACTAAGAATTGTCATTCTAATTCAATTTTTTATACAGATGTCACTGATGTAGTTGGAACTGGAGTATGTCCTTATTTGTGCTGAACAGTATTGGAGTTGTCAAGTTATTATGACCACAACTTGCCCCTTTGGGAATGTTTTTGGCCTACCTGTTAATTTCAGATAGATCATCAAATTTTGACATCATTTACAGCAGAAGTTTTTGCTGGATTTTTTTTTTTTTTAGTGACAGAAACCTACTAGGGTTGATATGGTTGGTCTGGTATTAAATGTTTATACTATTAGTTATTCACTGTTCCCAAGATAAACAAACTCTGTCTTGGTATAAACCATTTTTTTCAGTGTATTTTTGTTGTGGCTGTTATGAGATTAATGATTATGTTTTAACCAGTATAAATATATCCATATATGCTTGTAAGTTAATCAGTGCTAGGGGTAAAAAAAATCTTCCTCAGCAGTAATGTGAACTGATTCAGCATTGTTTAGATTTTTTCCTTTTATCACTAGCTTCCTGCTGGTACAAAATTTTGCACTTTTCCTTTCTAGCCTGCTTCCAAAGAAGTGAAGTTCACGCAACTGCATCAGCTCTTCCATTTGCCTCCTTCCTTTGATAATTTTGGAACCTATTGTTCATTTTGTACTAAATATAACTGAGAAGTAGAAATCTCAAAGGTATTCGAACTTCTTTAGGTTTCATGTGAATAAGCAGCATACATGGAGGACAGGCTGACTTGTGCCCCTGCTGAGTAGAAGATGCCAAGAACTCTTATGTGTTCTCTTTGGAGGCATCCAACAGTCCAGTCAACCTGCACGTAGTTCTGGATTAGTGACAGCTCATGCTGTAACCCTTGCCAGATGTGGATGTGTAGGATGTGGTAAGGAAATGGAGTGATTGTGATATGATTCCACTGCTTATGGAACTACATTCTCATTCCTGTGACCCAGATCCATTATTAAAATATTCTTAATTTTCTATTATAATGCATAGTTTTGTTTCTTGTAGTTGATTTGGAGAGTCCTGAGGAAATGGAAGAAGAAATCCCCGTTGTAATCTGCGCTGCTGCAGGCAGAATGGGTGCAACTGTAGCAGCAATCAGTAGCATCTACAGCAATACAGAGGCTAACGTTTTGTTCTACATAGTTGGGCTGAAGACTACCATCCCACATATTCGGTATATACCAGCCATATTTTGTTTCATGCTCTAGTTAGGACAAGGTTGTTACTCTCCTTAGCAGAGGCATAGACTTTGAAAGACTTCTCAAGGCAATGTTTTTTCCTTTTATTTAAGTAGTGCTATTGTAGTAATTCCCGGGATTCTGAATGCGTAGCAAAAAGGACCATTTTGCCCTATGCAAGGCACTAACTAATGTAAAGGGGCATGAAATAGCCCGACCATGCCCATACCTGGGCTTCTCTGCCTTTTGTAGACTGGCTGCAGAAGAGTCTGTAGTAAGTTAAGCATATGCATGCTTCCTTGTTGCAATCTCACTTTGTGGCATTGCGCTTATCTCTCATCTGGCATGGTGTCTTAACCTTCAGAGTAGAAAAGCTTGCTGTCTAAAGCTAATTTCAGCTAAGAGGGTGTATTAAAGGATATAAATAGAAGCACAAATAAGCTTGTAATGAAAGCATGTTTGGGGGTTAAAAATTGCAAACACTGACTAAAAGAGGGGAAGCTGTAAATCAAAATTAAAGCAGATTTCTTAGCAGTTTTTACCTCTGGCTACTGCACTTTTGTAGCCTGTGTACCCTCAATTTGTGTCAAAGTGAAAAGATGTAATGAGTGTTGTTCCATAGGGAGTTTTTCTCATCCAGTTCATCAGTAACCCAGATAATAGAGTGGAGAATGTGCTTTATGAATCTGCAGCTGGCATGAAGCTGGAAAAGAGACAGCAGATATATTGAAGACAAGAGCTGAAAACAAACTAATCAGGAATTGAAAAAATGAACTGTAAAATGGGATGAAATTCAGTAGAAGTAATGACAAGGTAATAGAAGTGGAAATAGATGATTTTATTGGTACAGGGTGAAGCAGGAGTTTGGTAGCACTCATTTGGAAAACTAAAGAATTATCAATGATAACTGACTACACTGATTAGAGAAAAAAAATAAGGCATGCTTCATAGTGGGTATACATGTTGACATATATGACCACAGGAGATGTGAGGAAACTTTTTCTGATCTTGCAGACATTATTAAGACATCAGTGGTGTTTAGTTCTGGGTGCCTTCAGGAAGGATTTAGAAGGGAGGGTAGAGGAGAAAATAAGCAATATTGTCAAGAAATCTGACAAAATAATGAAAAAAATAATTAGTTTAGTCTAAAGGAAATATAGTTAGGAGGTGATGTGGCAGTCATCTTGAAAGACGTAAAACTGTAACAGGGAGAAAACTAACCTCTGCTTTAAAAGCACAGTAGATAGGATAAGAAAAAATGGTCTTTAAGTGCAGCAAGAAAGCCTAGAAAAATAGCATTTAATGCTAGTGATGGTGAAAGATGAGTTGTTTGGGCAACATGTGGAGTCTCTGTTTTTGGCAGTGGTTGAGTTTTTTGGGTGTTGTTTTTTGTTTTGTTTGGAGGTTTTTTTAAGAACAGGTTAAATGTCTGTATGTGATAGCTGTAGACATAAATGATTTTGTCTTGGGATAGAATATATTGAGTGAGATTTCAAGGTCTTTTATTCTCCTCTGAGCCTGTGAATTTAATACTGAAGGTACTTGCCACATACTCAATATTTCTTTTATCACATTTTTTTATCACAGAAAATGGATTGAAAATTCTAAACTGAAAGAAATAAAATTTAAGGTTGTGGAATTCAACCCTATGGTACTAAAAGGAAAAATCAGACAAGATGCATCGCGTCCTGAGCTACTGCAGCCTGTGAGTAAATGAACACTACATAAGCATTAAAAAAAATTTTGTTGTTACAGGCTTTAAAATGTCCTAGATCTCTGTTCAATTACACAGGGAGTTGTAGGCCAGGGAAGCCACATCAGGTCCAAACACTATGCCCTCACTCAAGAATGAAAAGTGTACTGTAAGAAGTACTTGCTGGGACTTCATTATTTGGTGGCATAAACTTGGTAATTAGAATGTGTCGTATCTTTAAGAATATATTCAGAGTTTATTAGAGGGAAGATCTAATAGTGTTCTTTGTGCCTCCATGATGGTGAGCTGGCTGCATTCTGCTCATGTCCAGGGTTAATTCAGAGGCTAATGACCATGTAATCTAAATATTATTGGCTGTCAAAAAAAGCAAATCAGGTGTTAGAAATTGTTAGGAAAGGAGTAAGGATCAAAATAGAGAACATGCCACAATACAAATCTGTAGTTTTGCCTCATCCTAAATACTGTGTGCAATCTTCGTCCCCTTATCTGAAAAAGGTGTAGCAGTACCTGAAAATGTTCAAGTCTATTCAGAGAGTTTATTCTGGCTGCCTTTCTTTGAACCTTTGACATTTCTAATATATGGAAAAGATTTCATGGAAGGAATCAGTGGGTTAGAACTGTTCAGCCTAGAAATGTGACTTCTGGTGTGAAAATAGTAGAGGTCTACAGAACTGAGTGGTGTGGAGGACTGGATGGGGGATGGTAGCTCACTGTCTCTTCCAATGCAAGAACTAATGGCCATTAGATTAAATTAGCAGGAGTCACAGTCAGAACAAACAGGAAATGTTGCACGTTTTTCATGCAATGCGTACTAAGCCTCTAGATTTCCTCACTAAAAAGCTCTTGTGAATGTAAAAAAATTAGAGGGATTCAGTTCATATTTAGACAGATCACATCGGGTTTAGGAAATCCCTTGAGCTGAAAATAACTGAAAGCTAGGAGAATAATTAGAGCAACTTTTCTGTATGCTTGCTCTGTTCTGTTCTTGTTTTTCACTGAGCATTTGTTTAGGACCACTCTGAAGGAAGGTGCTGGGTAAAATGGTCTGCATCAGTATGGTTGTTCTTACGTTCTCAGTTTTCTTTCCCTCTGCTGCGTTGTTCGCAGTTATTGTAGAAGTTGTTATCCCATGTCTGTGCCACCAGTCAAACCATTTCTATAGAGTGGAATGATGACAGTATTAAATTTGAAGTGTTTTTTTGTGATGTATACTGTAAAAGTACATTAGGAAGAGCACTGCTAGCAGGTCCAGGAAGGTGATCCTTCATCTTCACTTGGCACTGGTGAGGCTGCATCGGGAGTCCTGTGTCTAGTTCTGAGCTCCCCAGTACAAGAACGATATGGACTTACTGGGGCGAGTCTAATCCAGGGCTGCAAAGATGGTTTAGGGACTGGGCCATCTTTTACATGAGGAGAGGCTGAGAGAGCTGAGGCTGTTCAGCCTGGAGAAGAGAAGGCTTAGCAGGATCTTATCAATGTGTGTAAATACCCAAGGGAAGGGACAAGAGACAATGGGCACAAATTAAAATACATGAAATCTCCTCTGAGCAGAAGAGTGAGGGTGGTCAAACACTGGAGCAGGTTGCCCAAAGAGGCAGTTGAGACTCCATCTCTGGAGATACTAAAAACTCAACAGGGCATGGTCCCTGGCAGCTTGGTCAGGTGGACCCTGCTTGAGAAAAGGGATTGGACTTGATGATCTCTAAAGACTCCTTCCAACCTAAATGATTCTGTGAAGAAGCAACTGTTTTGGGCTGTTCGGTTAGAGCCATGGTAAATAAAATAGGGATAAATAATAATAATAAGATTCAAGATTACTAGTAAAGCTGGAGGGAGGCAGCAAATGATCGCTGGCTAATGCTCAATGAAGCGAGAAATTAAAACTGGTTGTTAATAGAGACAGAAGTGTAAGACTACTACATTTAACAGCTTTACCATTTAGTCTTTACCTTTTCTTTTTCTGTTTAATAGCTGAACTTCGTTCGATTTTATCTTCCTTTGCTTATCCAGAAACATGAGAAAGTAATATATTTGGATGATGATATCATTGTTCAAGGTAAGCAGTCATCCAAAAAGCCATTTCTAGCAGAATTCAAGTAAAAATTATTGCAGCTTTTACACTTGGAAATGTGAGATACAATGAGGCAGCTGCTAGGAGTGTTGCCCCCAGGAAAACCACAAATAATCTGTTTGTTTATTTAAAGGAAAGTCAGAAGAAGAACTTATTTCCATATATCTTTCGAATAGTTGATCAAAATTGTATGTTTAGGTTTCATTTTAATTGAATCTAGTAAATTGCTGGAAGATATCATGGATTTCACTTAGATGCTCCAACATTTATTGTTAAGTATGATATGCATTTCCTGCTAGTATTTGAATTGCCACACGTGCTACCAGCTCCTTATCCAGAATTGCGGTTCTTGAGAGCAAGAGGAATTTACTCAAATAAGAGGGTTAAAATTCCACACACTCAGAATTTAATTTTGGGCATCTTCATCTCAGAATCCATAGCTATTTGCAGAATCAAAGATTTCAGAGTTCCTAGACAAATGGGAGCAATTAGAAGGCATTCAAATCCTGTAAAATATGTTTTTATACAAAAAAATCTAATTAGAGAAACATTTTTTTTCCTGAAGATTAATTTATTGTTTTTCCTCTTCTGTTTCCCAGTGTATATTTTTTCCTCTATAGAGTTGTTTTCCTCCCTTGTTTTATCATATTGTCTTCTTGTTGTTTTATAACGCTTTTTAATCCGTGTTGTGGTTTGACCCTGAATGGCAGCTTAGTACCACACAGCTGCTTGCTCAATTCTCCCCTATCCCCAATCCCCAATTTTCTTTTCAGGAATTTTACTAGCCTCAGAGAGACTGGCAGCAGAAAACACAGTGCAGGGAAATTTTACATGCCATTGCACTGACATACAGTACTTTTCAGATATTGTGATTATTATTTTTTTGCCAGATATACAGGAAGCATAGTGTCCCCTGTTGGGGAGAGCATCTGTCGCTTGTTTTAGTGGCCAACCCAGCCCAAACCACGACACCAGGCCCAGTACACAGGGACAACAAAACCATTTTACTGATCCTTGTTAAACATTAGAGGGATGTTCCAATGAAAATTTCCTTTGGAAAGGACTGAGTATTACTATAATAAACTATATATAACTACATATAATAAACTAAATTAATCTTTGCTGTGAAACATTAGGATCAGTGAATTACACATGACAAAAGTATAATTTTATTCTCCACTGCTTCTCTGCACCTTTTTATAGTTTTGTCTCTTTAGTGGCATATTTCAGAACATCTGCACTTAAAGGGGCTGCTATTAGCTGCTTTATAAAATATGATTAATCAGCTCTGCCTGTTCAATTTTAATTTGCAGTAGACTTCATATCAGTTTCTTCAACATGTGTGTTTCCGGTGGTTATCTCTGCATTTTGGTTTTGTTGTTTTGTCTGTCATCAATGAGCAACAGCAATATTTAACTCTTTGAAAGGTTCTTAAAGTCTTCATTTACGCTGCAGTTTCATGAGCACTTTAAGCTGAGCCCACCACTTCCCCTGCTTCCCTCTTCCTTGCATAACGTTCAGCAGACAAGGAACTATTAGAGAGTCCAGTGAAGGACTATGAAGTTGATCAGGGGACTAGAGCATATCTCTTATGAGGAAGGGCTGAGAGACCTGGGTCTGTTTAGCCTGGAGAAGAGAAGACTGAGAGAGGATCTCACCATGAGGAAAAACTTCTTTACTTTGAGGGTGGCAGAGCACTGGAACGGGCTGCCCGGAGACCTTGTAGAGTCTCCTTCTCTGGAGATATTCAAAACCCATCTGGACATGTTCCTGTCCAACCTGCTCGAGGTGAACTTGCTTGGACTAGATGATCTCCAGAGGTCCCTTCCAGCTGCTACCATTCTGTGATTCTATGAAACGTGATTACTTTCAGCCTAAATTAGTTCTCTGGTAGGAGTAGAGGCAGTGTGGCTAGGAAAAGGGAGGAGGTAGGGCTTTCTCTTTCATTAGGGGTGTCAGCTTATGTCAGGTGATTGTGTTTCTGGAGCCACAAGATAAAGGTGCAGTTTCACATTACAGCTCATGGTAGGC
>JAHREE010147137.1:0-17356 GCA_033628505.1 Tringa tobata | reverse complement strand
CCCCGACCTTTGTCAGCTGGAGGTGACCGTCCCCCTGGGGCCCTCTCCTGCTTGGCCACCCCAGCTGCAGAAACAGGATTTTATTTCCCATGAGCGTGAGCAGGTTCTGGATTAAAATAAACTCCTGGCCCAGATCCCTTTTCTGGTGGCACAGGAGATGCCGTGTTGCTGCCAGTGCTGCCCGCAGCCCTGCTGAGTGCCTGAGCTTTGACCCCCTGGGCTGCCTGTCCCCACCGTGGGGAAATGCCTGTCCCCACTGTGGGGAAATGCCTGTCCCCTGCCCAGCCCTTGGGGACATCTGCCTTTCCCAGCCATGCCTGGCCACGCCGGCACTTGAGGACGCTGGCCCAGCTCAGCAGCCATCCCCAAGCCGGGCTGAGCCCCCCGGGGCTGCTGGCCATGGGGCAGGGCACGGGGCCAGCCCCGCTCTGATTACCCCCAGCGCTTTTTCCTTTTTCTTCCTTAATTTACTGAGTGCTAAATCCAAATATTACAACTTCCCCTCTGCACCGCTGGTTACGCAGGCGGCCCCCGGCCGGGCATTGTCTTATTGTTTGCAGAGGGAAGCTCCAGCGGGAGATTAACCTGGCGTTCACCCCGCGCTGTGGCTTCACACCCTGTCCCTGCCCACGGGGCCCACGTCCCCGGGGATCGTGGCCAGCACGAGGTCCCGGTGGGGCCAGCAGCTCTGGTGCACGAGGGGACACGGCTGGGTGGTGGCACCAGGGGTGCCTGGAAGCGCTGGTGCCCACAGAGGGGTTGGAGAGGGTGGTGAGGAGCTGGAGGGTGTCCTGGGGGACTCAAGCAGACCCTTTGCCCTGTTCCTTCGACAGGGACCCTGGCAGGGTGCTGGTGGGGTCAGTACGGTCTGTCTGCTGGTGTGGAGGGGCAGGGACTGCCCAGCACCCCAGTGTGGGGGCCATCACACTGAGACCTGGTCTGCCTATCCCATCCCATCCCATCCCAATGTGTCCATCACACTGTGGCTCATGGTGTGTCCATCCCATCTCAGCCCTGGCTGCCCATCCCTCCCTGGTCCTTTCCCATACTGTTCCCTGGGCAGGAGAGCCCTGTCCTCCTGTCCCCCTGCTTCCCTGTCCCCACCTGCTGCCATCTAGACCCTGGGGGTCACTTCACAGTCCTCTGACCCCAGGTCCAGCAGGGCCAGAGGTGACCTGTGATGTTCTGTTGATCACGGTGGTCACTGCAGCAGGGAGGATTCCCTGAGCAGCGAGTGGCTGAGCTTTGCTCTGGTGTCAGCGTAGGACACGTTGGGGTCTTTGTCCTGAGTCTCTGCTCTGGGAGGAGTCCAGCGAGGGCTGGGCAGCACCCATAGGTGTTACCAGAGGACAAAGCATGAGGAGGACTGGACCCCGGGGCTGAAACCTGCCTTAGTGTTCCACATCCCTGGCTGGCTTTGCTTGCTTGGCTGGCACGGGGTCAGGATCAGGCATGGGATCAGTCTCAGGCTCAAGCTCCAGCTCAAGCTCAAACACAGCTTGACCCTGCTGCCCCATCCCATGGGGCAGGAGACCCCATGGGACCCCATGGGTCAGGAGAAGCAGCGCTGCCCACCAACTGATGTCTCTGCCAGACCCCTCCACTGTGGCAGCTCCAATTTCCCACGCCCCCATCCCTGGCTGGACCCTCCTAGGTCCCCATGAGGCCATGAATCCCTTTCTACTGGCCCTGGGGCACAGCAGTGCCAGGGGCTATGGGGTCCTAGCCCCCCATAATCAGGGAGTAAGCCCCTGCTGGAGCCCTCTGCCCGTTTGCCCGTGGCTCCAGCAGCTCCTGCCTGGCTGGACCTGGCCTCAACCGTCCCACCAGCGCGGTGGCTCTCGGCACTGCCGGGCCCTGGCCGCGGGTGCAGCCCTGCTGCATTCCAGCCCCGCTGGCCCGGCAAGGTTAAACTGCGGAGAGGCTGAAATATTTGGGAGGGGAATGGAGAAGGGAAAGGGGAAAAAAAAAATCTATAAAAAGAAAGTTTAAAAACACAAGTTAAAGAAAAAAATACCAGGCGCGGAGTGCAGCTGCGGTTCTGGTTCCAGTTCCCAGGTGATGTCAGGCCTGGAGCCTCTCCAGCCCCGGCCCCTCGGAGACGGTCTTTGTGGGTTCAGCACTGAGTGTTTTTCCTTCCTGAGACTCGGGGACACCTTCCTGTCTCAGAGAAAGCGGCCAAGAGCCTTTCCAAGGGTGTCTGCGCGCAGGAAGGGGAGAGGATGGGAGGGGAGCGGGAGAGAGGCAGCGCGGCTGGGCTCGGCGTGGGGCTGCGGCTGCCGGGGAGCCGGGAGCATCCGCGGGCGATCGGCTGGGGTGGCCACGGCAATCGCCCCACACGGGGCAAAGGGGCACCTGGCTCCCACTGGCTCGGCTGCCCCTGGTGCCTCTGAGTCACCGTTTCCCTCTCGCCGTGCTGGGAGGGGATGGAATGTACTGGGACCTGCAGGCTTGGCACCGGGATGTGCCAGGATCCACGGGCTTGGCACTGGGATGAGCTGGGACCCATGGTCCGAGTGCTGGAACGTGCTGGGATGCACAGCTTCAGCACTGGGATGTGCTGGAATCCACATCCCCAGCACTGGGATATACTGGGTGCACAGCCCTAGCACTGGGACTTGACTGGGACCCATGCCTGTTACGCTGGGACTTACTGGGGCCCTAGTCCCTAGCACTGGGACGTGCTGGGACCCATAGGCTTAGCACTGGGACATGCTGGGATGCGCAGCTGCAGCATCGGGATGCGCTGGATTCCACAGCCCCAGCACTGGGACATACTGGGTGCATAGCTCCTGCACTGGGACATAATGGGTGCACAGCTCTTGCACTGGGATGTACTGGGACCATGGCTTGCTGGGGCCCTAGTCTCTGGCACTGGGATGTGCTGGGACCCATGGCCCCAGCATTGGTATGTGCTGGATTCCACAGTTCCTGCACTGGGACGTACTGGGATGCATGGCCTTTACACTGGGACTTGCTAGCACCCTAGTCCCTGGCACTGGGACGTACTGGGTGCACAGCTCCTGCACTGGGACTTACTGGGACCCATGGCCTTTATACTGGAGCTTGCAGTCGCTGGCACTGGGACATGCTGGGACACTCATGCTCAGCCCTGGGACACACTTGGGACCCATGACATGGCGGCTGGGACACACTGGGACCAGTGCACTGGTGGCTAGGACCTGCTGTGCCCCCAGCACTGGGACCACCAGCCCTCGCTGGCCCCCTGGGGGCTCCGGAGCCGCCGCTTCATGGGGCCGGTGCCCTTTCATCTGCGGGTCGGGCTGTTTGCAGAGCACAGCCCCCTCCCCGCTGCCCCTGCCCCCCGATAAACCCGGGGGCAGGGATTCTGTGTCCTGGGCTGTTTGGAGAATCTCACGGCTGTTTATTGGGGTCTGGGACACATTAGCCACGCTGAGAACAAACCTCTCCCACCCACCCCGGTCCCTGCCTGGGACCAGCTCTCACAGCTGCGCCGCGCTGTCAGCTCCATAAATCAAACCCGGGGGGGGGGAGGGAGCCCGGGGCAGGCTCGCCTCGGCCAAGCGGGGGGCTGAAAGGTGCCGGTGGGCTCCTCAGCCCAGGGCAGGCTGGGGGAGGCTCCTGTGGGACCCCCAGGATGATCCTCCTGCTCCCTACTTGGCTCCAGCACCCTGGGGAGATGGGGCAGGTCTGGCCCCGCAGCCCTTGGGGGGCTGCCCCCGGAGCCCCCGGCTGCCCCATCTGCAGCTGCCTCTGCTCCGTGGGATGCGCTGGCCCCTGGGAGCTGCCGGCCCCGGCACGGCACCTTTCCCAGGCTCAGCGGTCCCCACCACCCAGCCCAGCCCTGTCCCCCCCCCTAAGCGGGGCCCGGGGGGGAGGCCCAGCCTGGGAAACCCCCCGTGTCCCAACCTGACCCCATGTAGGTGCTGCTGCCTGCAGCCCCACCGTGCATGGCCCTGGGCAGCCGTCNGTCCCCACCACCCAGCCCAGCCCTGTCCCCCCCCTAAGCAGGGTCCCGGGGGGAAGGCCCAGCCTGGGAAACCCCCCGTGTCCCAACCTGACCCCATGTAGGTGCTGCTGCCTGCAGCCCCACCGTGCATGGCCCTGGGCAGCCGTCGTGGTGGCGGCAATGGCGGTCATGGTGGCGGTGGCCCTCATGGTGGTGGGGACAATCATGGTGCCGGTGGCCGTTGTGGTATTGGTGGCAGTCGTGGTGATGGCAGCAGTCGTGGTGATGGCGATGGTGGCAGTTGCGGCGATGGTGGCAGCCGTGGTGGCGGTGGCAATCGCGTCAGTCACGATGTGCCAGGCGGAGGGGAAGGCACAAATCAGCGACACCGACCCTGACCCACCGCCCGGGCGCTCGTGGCTGTGACACGGGGCTGGCAGTGCCGTCCCCATCCCGCGGCACGGGACAGCGCAGACCGCGTTGGGGCTCCCGTAGTTCTTGTGAGGCCAAAGCTGTCGGCAGGGCCTGGGGATATGGGGACAGCACGTGCCCGGGGGGCTCGCCCCACATATATCCCACAAGTGCACCCGTGGGGAGAGCCGGGACGATCGCGCTGGCTCCAGCGGCGCAGAGCAACCGCGGGCGCAGGGCTTGAGGGGGGTCAAGGCCATCTTGGGGACCCCGTGTGCCCCCCATCTTGCCCCACACCGGGGCGGCAGAGAGGCACTGGCCCATCAGAAAAATAAGGTTTATTTTCCAAGCGGCTGCACGTGCACAACCAGCGCCTGCGGGGCCGTGACACCGTCCCCCCCCCACCCCCAGGAGCGCCTCAACGCCGGCCCCACATGGGCCCCTTCCAGTCCAGCCCCGGGGTGCGGGGACCCCCTTCCCTGGTCCTGCCCCGCACGGGGAGCCTTGGCCACGGGAGCATCCTCCTGTCCCGCTGCCGGCTCCGGGGCCGGTGTCGGTGCTGTGCTGTCCCAGTCTGTGGCCCAGGGCTCGGTTGCCGCCACCTTGGGCAAGCAGCTCCCTCCCTCCCCGCTCCGGTCTCTGGGGCTGGCGTGCGCGGGTGCTGCTCTGCCGCTGTCTCAGGCGGGTGCTGCCGGACCCCGGCTCATCTCCGTGACACTCGCAGGGGGGTCACCCCCCGAACCTTCAGGCAGTTGCCCCCGAGGTCCCTCCGGCCGCCCTGTGGAGAGAGGAGGGGAGAAATGCAGGCGCTGGGGATGGAGGTTGTCCTGGCAGAGGGGGTGCCCCACTCCTGCCCATTGCTGCCCCATGCCAGCTCCCCATGGACAAGCTGCTCCAAAATGACCGGTGCCCTGGTCCTGGGGTGGCTCAGAGCTGCCCAGGATGGACAGACAGACAGGGTTGTGCCTGGCGAGTGGCTGGGTAGGCAGCTGTGGGGTGGCTGCTGTGGGGGGACCATCCATGGCTGTGTCACCCCGCAGGGACATGGCCCCCGTGGCTGCTCAGTGCTCAGACCCATGGGCAGGGCTTGGCTCGTGCCGTCCCAGGGCAGACCCACAGCCCCAGGGCAGACCCACAGCCCTGGACAGACCCATGGCCCCCAGACAGACCCACAGCCCCTGGGCAGAACCATGGCCCCATAGGGGATGAGGAGGCTCAGCCCCACCTCCCAGCACAACTTCAGCCCAGTATCACCCAGTATAACCCAGCACAGCTGAGCAGAACGCAGTACTGCTCCCACAACTCAGCCCAGCACCACCCAGTATGGCCCAGCACAGCCCAGTTCCAGCCCAACGCCATTTCCAGCCCAGCCCAACCCATTTCCAGCCTAGCACAGCTCAGTGTGGCCCAGTACAGCCCATTTCCAGCCCAGTACAGCACCTTTCCAGCCCAGTACAGCACCTTTCCAGCCCAGCCTCAGAGCTGGGAGATGCAGAGTCAGGTCCTAGCCCGGCTCCTGCCGTTGCCCCCAGGGTCTCAGGCACCACTGGAGCTTCCCAGCCCTGGTGCCTCTGCAGGGTCTCCTGGGGGGGGGGCCAGCACCGTGCCAGCCCCCTGGCTCTGGCCCCGGGGAGCAGCCCAGGGACACAGCTCAGCCCCAGCTGGAGTGTCCCAGCTGGGGACAGCTCTGCCAAGCACCGGGGGCTGAAGGTCCCCTGGGGAGAGCTGGGGAGGCTGCAGAGTCTGGCCAGCGAGGGGGCGGGGGGGGAGGTGGGATGGGAGCAGGAGGAGCAATTAAAAATGGAGCAGCAGAAACCAAAAGAGCCCCGAGGACTGGTGTGTGCCCCGTGGCCACGCTGCTCGGGGTCACACATGGGATGACTCGGGGGGGGATGGTGATGAATCGGGTAGCCCCTGCCCACAGCCCTGCCCAGGGGTACCCATGGGGCTGGGAAACTGCTGGCCCCCTCACCCTACAGCCTGCATGGCCCATCCCAGGGCAGGGGCACCCAGGACCCCGGCGTGGGCAGCGGGATGGGGGTCACCATGGGAAAGATGCCCCCTGAGCCACAGGGTGGGGGTCAGCTGGGCAGAGCAGGGCAGGGAAGGGCAGGGGTGCCCACCTCAGCCCTCTGCCCTGGGTGGGATCTGAGCTGGCACCACCACCAGACTCTGAGTGGGGCCACGGGATGGGGACCCCCGCCTGTCTCCCCGTGTCCGCAGTGCCCTGTCTGTCTCCATCATGTCAGGGTGCTCTCTGAGGCAGCCTTGTCGCAGCACCCGGAGGGGCTGGTGGGGTCAGGAAAAGGGGACAGGGTCAGCCTTGGGGCTCTGAATTCTGCCCCCGGGGCGGCCAAGTGCCCCCGGCACTGGGGTGACTGCTTAACCCCCTGGAGACCTCCCATCCCGGACGGACGTGGGGGAGCAGCCCGGCCCTCTGACGCGAGCGGGAGCTGTGGGCGTGTGGCTACGAGCAGGATTTGGCCGGGAGCAGCCAAAACCTCCAGCGGGGGCTGGAGGCAGAGCCTGCGGTTCATGCCGAGACGTGCCGACCCTCCTGCCCCCCTCAGCCTGGGCAGGGACTGCTGCCCTCCATCCCATGGGGACATCCCGACCCTCCAGCCCCGCTCAGCCTGGGTAGGGGCTGCTGCCCTCCATCCCATGGGGACATCCCAACCCTCCAGCCCCACTCAGCCTGGGTAGGGGCCGCTGCCCTCCATCCCGCCACCCCGCTCACCCCTTTCCGCTGGTTGCTGAGGCAGAAGGTGCAGATGCTGCGGGGTTGCTTGCTGTCCAGGTCGCCCTTGGCCCCGTAGATGGCACTGAAGCAGGGCTGCCCGTCCTCGCAGCCCTCGCCCAGCAGCAGGACGTTGGCCAGGTGGGAGATGTAGCTGGAGGCCAGGCGGAGGGTCTCGATCTTGGACAGCTTCCGATCCACCGGCTCGGTGGGGATGAGGGTCCGCAGGGCGGTGAAGGCCGTGTTGACGCTCTGGGTCCGGTCCCGCTCCCGCGCGTTGGCCGCCTGCCTCTGCTTCACCATCACCATGGGCCCCGGTTTCCGCGGCAGCTTGCGGCGAGCCTCGGCGCCCTCGCAGCAGCCGAACGACTGGTCCGACGTGTCGCTCTCGCTCCGGTTCTCCTCGTCCTCCGAGAGGATGCTGAGGTCAGGGTAGAGCACGCGGGCGGCCACGGGACGCAGCATGGTGAAGGCCATGACGGGGTGCCCGCCCCTACCCCCGGCCCTGCCGGGGGGACCCCCCCAGGCTGTGGGGAGCCTTTCCCCGCCGGCACGGCTTGTGACGGCCGGCTCCGGACGCCTTCCCCGCTGCTGCTCTGCTCCAGCGGCCGAGCGGGGCTGGGATGGCTGTCTGCGAGGGGAATTGGGATTTATACGGCCGGGGAGGGGCTGGCGCCGGAGCCCACCCCCAGCCGGCCCCCCGAGCCGCCGGCCAGCGGCCAGCGTCCTCGCCCCAGCCCGCGGGAGCCAGCGCTGGCTCCGGCCACGGGCCTGGCCCAGCTCCGGCACGCTGGCCCTTGGCCGCCGGCACCTTGCACCCGGGGCCGGGCTCCAGGTTGTGCTCATGGCGGCACCGGGCTCTGGTATTGCCGCAGACAGTGCCAGGGCCACCGCACGGCCACCTCCCTGTGCCGCAGCCCTCGGCCACCAGTGTCTGCAGGGCAATGCCACCTGCAGTGCCAGCCCGTGGGCAGCGTGTCCCCTAGCCCCTGGTCCTGCACAGGGCACCATGGGGTGAAGACGGGGTGCAGGACCCCGGATGGGGCAGGTAGCTGGGGAGCGGGTGGCACCAGTGTGGTCCCTGGGGTATTTATCATATGGGATGCCAGTGCCTGGCCAGGGGACACACTGCTCCCCACATCCCACCGTGCCCCCTGGGATGGGGGTCTGTGCCCAGGAGGGTGCCCAGGGCTGGCAGGGAGTGACGAGGGCAGACACCCCCACAGGGATGCTCTGCACCCTCGCCGCTCTGTCCCCAGAACCTGGCACCTTGTCTGCCCACTTCAAGAAGGGACAGGGGGACATGGTGAGGGGCACGGGCAGCATTGCGGGCAGCACTGCCCAGCAGCCAGGAGCGTTTCCTCCTGCTCAGGAGGAAGGTGTGTGCCGGCAGTGGAAACACGGAGTCTTTTCCTGTGAGAGGAGCGCTGAGCAGGGAGCAGCAGGAGCCACCGGTGTCCTGGGGAGGGCTGGAGGTGCCCCCCAGCCTGCGGTTGGCTCCCGGTCCTTCCTGGACACCCGCTACCGTAGGCAACGTCTACCCCCTGCTCTTCCTCACCAGGGAGTGCTGTGTGGTCCCGCTCTGCCTTCGCCCCCTGGCCCCGAGCCCGGCACCCCCGAGAGCAGGCAGGGGGGTGGCCAGCTGGGCCAAGCAGGCAGGAGGCTTCCTGCCTGCCTTCCTCCCCGGCCCACGGCCGAGCAGAGGTCAGCAGCTCGGCGATGCTCCAGGCATGGCAGGTCAAGCGGCAAAGGCAAACAGAGGGCAGGACCTGGCTCCTGGCGGATAGTCCTGGAGCTGGTGGGGATGTGGCCCCAGTACCCGGCAGTGGCCAAGGTGACGGTCCATGCCAGCTGCAGTCCCCATCTGGCTGGCAGCCCCGCAGCCGGAGGGTGATGCCAGGGGAAATCTCCAGCTAATGAGGCAAAAAGTGCCAGCTTGGGGTCTTGCCAGGCACTGGGATGGCAGCTGCAGGATGCAGGGGGCACATTGCAAACCCTAGAACAAAGTGGCTGGTGGGGGGTGTCTGGGTGCAACAGGATGGAGTGGCATCATGTCCCATTATGCCCCATGGCCAAAGACCCGTATCTGTAGGACTGGAGCTTGTGAGGTGTGTTCTGGGCTGGTGGGTCTCCCCGGGGCTGTGTGCCACTGCATGTCACTGCTGGGACTGTGGCAAGGGCAGCCGTGCTCTCTGGCACTGGCACCAGCACTGGTTTGCTGCCCACCTGGCCCAGCAAGCTGTGACCAAACGGCCCCTCTCCCCCCTGCAGGGCACAGGCAGCCCCTCGCCGGCGGGACCCCCCTGCCCTGTTTTCCTTCGCCATTTGTCTGCCTGCACAGAGCCCGTAAATCACATGGCCGGGGGGGAGAAGGGGGCAGGGAGAGGGCCACGCCAGGGGCTGGAGGTCCCGCTGGGGCTGGGGACATGCAGGGCTGAGCTGGGTGTCCACACTGTCGTGGGGACGTGTCCCTTGCTGGTTCTGTCCCCTGCCACCCCTTGCTGTGCATCAGTTCCTGTGAGGGACCCCAGCCCTCTCCTGGCCCCTGCCTGGGGGCTCGCTCTTCCCTTGCAGAGGTGGCCGGGGCAGGGATGGGGATGGGGATGGAAATGGGGATGGGGATGGGGAAGGGGAAGCCCTTGGCGCAGCAGGCAGGGAGCAGGCAGGTGCCTGCACAGAGAGGGGAGCCCCTTCTCTCGCCCTGGCGTCCCGCTGGGCTGTGGCTGGGGGGCCTCAGCAGCCCCCAGCCCTGACAGGCAGCAAGACTGATGGCAGGGGCTGTGTACTCAGCTGTGGCCGCCCCACACATGGCCACCAGCTGACAGGGACGGGCTATGTGGGGGGAGAGCCTGGGCCCCGGGGCCCAGCCGAGCTGCCCTGGGGTGTTTCTGGGGGGCATGGCCATGCGTGGGGTGATGGTGGCCTGTGCTGCTGTGGTGGAGGACAGGGCACTTGGGGACATGGGCAGGGAAGGAGCAGCAGGCTTTGGAGATGGCTGAGTGTGGAGAAGAGGGCAGTGCATACGTGTGCATGCGTGTGCATGAAGGTGCGTGCATGGATCTGCGTGTGTCGGTATGGACGTGCATCTGTACACGTGTATGTGTGGACATGTGTGCATGGATGCACATATCCGTACATGTGTGCATGGATATATGTGAGTGAGGGTGTGTGTGTGCACGTGTGTAGGCAGCTGCACATGTGTGTGAGTATGTACATGTGCACACACGTGTGTGCAGCAGGTCTACATGTGCACACACGTGTGTGCAGCAGGTCTACATGTGCACGGCCATATAGACCCCAGCTGCCACCACCTCCTGCTGCAGAGACCTCCCCAGGTTGGCACACGTGTGTGTGTGTGTGCGCGTGACCACTGCCCCACCAGGTCCTGAGGGCGGGAGGACAGACGGACAGAAGGAGCCGTCAGTCCTGGCCAGGAGAGCAACGGGAGCCACGGGAAGCAGCGAGCGCTGCCTGTCCAGCTGCCAGCTGCCTGCGGATGCTGCTGCCGCTGGGACGGGAGGACGCGCGGCAGCAGCCGGGTTTTCCTGTGCTGCCCGGCGGGCGCGTGGGACAGGACGTGTGTCCCCGTGCCTGGACCCCCTCCTCCCTTCCCTAGCATCCCCCCCCCTTGGCCCCCAGCACCTCGGGTCTGACTCAGCCGGGCGGCACGAGGTGCAGCTGGGGGCTGCCGCATCACAAACCTCCTGCCGGTCGCTGCGTCGTGTGGCCGACTTGAGCGGGTGCCAGGACACGGTTGTGTTTGGCATCGTGGCTCTCCCAGATGATCCGGCCAAAAAAACTGACCGGTGGGCCAAGGGCTACCATCCCGGCACAGCCGTGCCACGCTGCACAGCCCTGGGCAGCACCAGATGGTGTTTCGGGTACGCACGGTGGGCAAAGGGAGGATGGGACCCTGCGTGGGACACGTGGCATGGAGGGGACATGGCCTGAGCATGGGGACACAGCCATGGCCCCAGCCCAACCAACAGGCTGGCTGGTGTTTGTGGGGGGGCATCCCTGGGATTGGGGTGCTGGGTGCCCCAAGGGCTGGGTCCTCCCTCTGCTGGTGGGGAAATGCCCCCTGCCCCCCGCTCCGGGGAGTGTTTATCTGCGAGGTGATACTTAAGTGTAAGAAAATAAACAGGGAGCAGATGGGCTGGGGGGCCAGGGCTGCCCCCAGCCCCACGGGGCCACTCCGGCCCTGCTGGGAAAACACTGCTGCCGGCGAGGCAAATGGATTCCAGACCCGTGGTAACGCCGGCACATGTGGCTACCAGGGCGCTGGGCCTGACCCTGGTGAAGCAACACCAAACTGACCCGACCCATCCCACCTCATCCCATCCCATCCCATTCCATTCCATTCCATCCCACCCCATCCCATCATATCCCATCCCACTGAGACCCCCGGGTGCTGCCTGGACCTGCTCACCCACAGCCCCCAAATCAGCCCCCCAGCACACGGGAATGGCCAGGACTGGCCCTTCCACCCACAGGTCCCCAATTTTGGGGCAGTTCAGGTCAGTCCTGTGGAACTGCCCTATTACAGACAAGCTCAAGGAATGCTCCCCGGAACCCTTTTTGGGTGGGAAGGAACAGCGAAACATGCTCAAGGGGATGGGGTGCTGTGAAACTTTTTGGGGAGCAGGAGTGTTTCCCCAGGAGAGCAGCGCTGGGGTCAGGGCTGTGGCAGGGTGTCCCAGGGGGTCCCCAGGGCAGCGTGGGGAGCCCCCTCCGCCCGGCGGGCTGTACCTGTAGGCTGGGGCTGCTGGTCTGGAAGGCATTACACGCCTGTCGCGCGGGGAAGTCTGTCCCAGTTCCGGAGCCTGGACCCCCCCCTCCTACCCAGCCTGGGCCGGGGGGAGCCCACAAAGCGCCTTTGTTCCTGCCCTGGAACGAATGGATTGGAGGCAGCCGGGATCGGCTGTCAGCCGGCGACACCGGAGACCCCCGCGGGTCAGGCAGAGGGAAGGGGGACAGGTGGAGGGATGGAGGGACGGACGGACAGAGCTGATACAGATATTGCCAGCTTTGGCAAGACCTGCTCCTGTGCCAGACAGGGGTTTGCGGCACCGGCAGCACGGGCTGGGGGTCAGCTCACACCGTGCCAGCCCTGGGGATGTGCCACCAAACCCTGTGACATTGGTCCGGGGGCACCTGCAGGGCTGGCAGGGATGGCCTGGCACAGCTTTGCAGGGGATGAGAAGCCTGAAGAGTGGGCTCTGAAGCAGGTCTCCCAGCTGGAAGAAGACCCCATGGGGTGCAGGCGCATGGGAGGGGGGATCGGAGGATCCAGGCAACCTCCGTTCATCCCCACACGTGTGGTCCCAGCTCTCCTGAGCTGCCTCACACCCAGCCCCCTTTGTAAGGGGCACAAACCCAGAGAGACAGGGGCCAGCACTTGGGGGGCACAGCCCAAGGTCCGGGCAAAACCCAGTCCCTGCCATGGGGCACCCATTTGAGGGGGATGTCCCGCGCTGCCACAAGAGCTGCCACCTCCTCCCTTCCCCCTGCCCTGCTCTCTAACAAGAGGAAACTTTTTAGCACGCCACAATTCTTCCGAGAAATTTATGGCCCATCAGGGAGCCGTGGGCCAGGGCTGCTCTCTCCGTGAGCGCTTGCAGGGCTTCCTCCCGGCGGAGAGCGGCTTTGATGCGGCACATGCAGCTCTGCCGCCCCGGAGTCTCCCTCCGGCCCCTTCCTTCGTGGAGGCAAGGAAGGAGGGAGGCCGGAGGGAGGCCAAAGGGAGGCTCTGGCCCAGCAGCCCCCAGCCCACCCTGTTTTTCCTCCCCGGTGGCTCCTGTGGAAACACCATGCTGGCAGGCAATGGCAAAGCGTGCCCCATCCAGTGGGCAGTGCTGCCAGCTCCCACCCTGCACGCTGCCCTGCAGAGCTGCTGCCCGGGGGGGCCGTGCCCCGCTCCCAACCCCTCTTCCCAGCTTGTTTCTGCCCCGGGAGGACAGGATCCCGCTGGGGAGGAGCATGGCTGAGGGGGCAGGGAGAGGACAGGAGTGTCCAGCCGTGGTTCCTGTCCCAGTCCTGCTGCTGACTCACAGCACGGTGGGGTGAGTCAGTGGCCTTTCCCCTCCCTGGACTGAGCTTCCCGGCTCCGAAGGGATGCCGAGACGCCCAGGGGATGCTCCGGGTGGTTTTTCCAGCCTGCACATGGGGTGAAGATGTGGCGTTTGCAGAAATGACAGCATCCCAGCCTGCATGTCCTCCCACAGCCAGGCCAGAGCTGACTCTGACTTCATCTGCCTGGCAGTGTGGTCTGGCAGAGCATCCGTCCCCAGCACAGCATCCATCCTGATACATCATCCATCCCCTCAGAGACCCTCCATCCATCCACAAAGCACGAGTCCCCTTTCAGAGCATCCATTCCCTGGCAGAGCATCCATCCCCCAGCAAAGCATCTATCCCTTTGCAGAACATCCATCCCCTGACACAGCATCTGAACTGTGTGTCCACAGCCAACTGCTCTCGCAGGCACCAGGCCTCCATGCCATGCCCATGCCATGCCATGCCATGCCATGCCATGCCACTGCATGCCTGCTCCCGACCCCAGCCTCTCCCAGTACCATGTTCCATGGCCACGGGGGTTTCATTGACTTTATTCCAGGTACAGCAGTGGGTGTCCCATTCCAGAGACATCCCCCGCAGAGAAGGGGGCTGTGGGATGTGTCCAGGGATGGGGGTGGACGGTTCCGGGGCAGACACAGCCCAGGATGCTCCCAGTCCAGGCAGAGGATGATCTGGCCGTGCCTGGTTCAGCTCTGCCTCCTCCTGGTACGGCTGTGTCCCGATTCGGCTGTGTCCCGGTTTGCCCGTACCTCTTCCCGGTTCGGCTGTGCCCAGATGACCTGGCCCAGTTCCAGCGTGCCCCGCTTCAGCCCGTCCCGATTCAGCCAGTCCCGGTTGAGCCGTGCCCCGGTTCAGCCTGTCCCGTCCCGGATCAGTCTGTCCCGGTTGAGTCGTGCCCCACTTCAACCCCTCAAATCCCCGTTCAACTCGTTCCGGTTGAGCTGTGCCCCGGTTGAGCCCATCCTGTCCCGGTTCAGCCCGTCCCGGTTGAGCTGTGCCCCGGTTGAGCCCATCCTGTCCCGGTTCAGCCCGTCCCGGTTGAACCGTGCCCCGGTTTAGCCCGTCCCCGTTCGTTCTGTCCCGCTTTGTCCCATCCCGTCCTCACCCCGCTCCCCTCCCGCTCCGTCCCGTCCCGGTCCCGGTTCACCCCCGCTCCGTCCCGTCCCGGTCCCCGTTCACCCCGCTCCGTCCCGTCCCGGTCCCCGCAGCACGACACAATAGCGCCACCTGGCGGCCCCGCCGCGCCTCACAGCCCCCGGCGCCTCCCGCTGCCAACGAGACTGATCCCATCCCGACTGGAGGGACGCTGGGGGGGCGGAGGGGGTACCCCCAATCCCACGGGGACCCTCCCGTCCCCTCAAGACCGGGGCGACCACGACCCCACCGGAGGTTGACGGAGAGCCGGGATCAGAGCCTAGCACCGGGCTAGCGCAGGTGGGGCGTGGAGGAGCCCAGGTAGGTGCGGAGGTCGCTGAGGGTGGACGGGATGATTTTGGCAGGGATGGTCTCCCGGTTGAGCGCCCGGTGGGCGGCGAAGCGGTGGCAGCCCCCGAAGGAGTAGAAGTAATCCCCGCCCTGGCTGCCCTTGATCCAGAGCACGTCGATGGGGGGCACCCGCTCGGGATCCTCCTGGTAAAAAGGAAAGATCCCCGAGAGAAACACACCCCCCCCGGCGCATCCCAGCGCCGCCAGCTTCCCTGGCAGTGCCCCCCGGGGTGGCAGAGGTCAGTGGTCCCAACACCCGGTTGGGGATAGGGGTGGTGCTCACCTGCAGGGTCTCCATCAGGCTCTGCACCTTGCCCGGCTCCAGCTCCGCGGGGATGGGCCGGATGAGGACACTCATGGGCACATTGTGCACGGCCGAGATGTGCTGCGTGTGGATGCTCCGGTCCCCGTCCTCCGCCATGGCTGCTACCGGGAGCTGGCCTCCTCCTTCCTCCTGCCCGGCCGGCCAAGCTCGCCGCTCCGCCCCGAGCAACGCAGCGCCCAACCGGGCCCCTCTGCTTCCTCCCGGCCCGGCCATCGCCATCGTCACCGCCACCGCCCCACCGTTTTGCAGAGTCACAGTGAAGGGGCAGGAGAGGCAGGGCCTTGTTGCTGGGACGGGTGCCAATGCCGGCTGGCTTGTTGCCTGCTCCTCCTCGCCCCGGCGAGGCTGCGGTCGGGGCTGCCCTCGGGCTCCCTGTCCGAGCAGGGCACCCCTTGGCACGCAGTGGCTGAGCCCCCCTGCCAAGGCTGCTCGATGTGATGGGGGGCTGCCCGGGGGGGATGTCTCTACTCCAACCTGGCCCTGCCTGTGACATCTCAGCTGGGATGTGCCCCCCACCTGCCCTTGGCGAGGAAGAGGTGGCACGAAACACCCCCAGAGCCAGCCAAGCAACAAAGGAAGGATGCCCTGTGGCCGGGCAGACGCTGCGGTGCTCCAGCCCCCAATCTTTCTAGGTCATTTCTCCAGACCAGTGTCCCAAACAGTGGAGAGGCTCCTGGGGAGAACTGGGTCTCCCACCCCACCGGCTGCCGCAACTGGGGGAGCCTGGATCCACAGTGGGGCCGTGGCACTGGCAGGTGGCTGCTCCCAGCCCCCTTGCCCTGGCTCCCTGGGGGGAGACAGAGGGTCCCCAGCCCCGGTGCTGACTCAGAAATACACTGGGTGGCTCATTGCCCCGTGAGAGGGCCAGTGACAGTCGGTCGGGGATGGGCTTGTGAGGCTCCCGGGTGATTTTTTTGCAGGATAAATCTGGTGATGATTTTGCAGGTGAATTACTGCGCTCTCGCCTGCGGGGCAGCACCGATGTCACCAGGAGCGCAGGGTTCAGTGAGGGTTTTGCTGATGAGCCAGAGGATAAAAATAATTTGCCCTCCTCCCCCTTTTGCACCCATCTGTGGGGAAGGGAGGCAGCGAGAGGGGTGTGGGGCAGCAGAGGCAAGAGGAGGGTAGTTTTGGGGCAGATATTTGGGGCAGATATCCTGCCCAGAGCTGCCCTTGGGTATGGGCACAGGGCACTGAGGGATGGGCAAGCCAGCAGCTCGTGTGCCACCACCCGCCACCGCCTGTACAAATCCCTCGAGACACACAGTTAGTGGCAGAAATCCCTTTTATATCCCTGAATTGCATTACAAGTAATACTGCGGGCGGCCGGTTCTCAGTAGACTTGTCTTACTGGGGGCTGGCGAGTACAAAACCTGGCAGAAAAAAATCTATATCATGCACGGAAAATTATTGCTGTAGTATCTGCTATTTACAGTATAGACAGGGGCAGAGGCTCGGCGCTCCGTGCCTGCCCGGCCAAGGGACGCGGTGCTGCCGCGGAAAGGCGCCGGCATCGCAGGGAAAGCCTGGACCGCCGCGTCCTCGCTGGTGGGGTGCCTGCGTGGCGGGGGTGATGCTCTTCCCCTGGGCACGGGGTGCGTGACCACCATGCCAGGGCAGCAAAGACCGTGACAAGGATGTCCCCGGGAGGCGTCGAGCCCGCCAGCCGCGGCCGTGGCAATGCAGGCACCGAGGTGGCGGGAGGAAGACGGTGCAGGGAGGAAGACGGCGCAGGAAGACGGTGTGGGGGGGTACGCGAACGCGGCCCCCGCGGGGTGCCGGGCTGAACTTCGGACGGTGTCAGGGACCGGCACGGGGGGTGATGGGGCCGTGGCAGCTCGCGGCCCGAGGTAGGAAGCGGAGGCGTGGGTCGGGCCCCGCTCCGGGATGCCGTGCGCACGGCGCTCGCGCCGGGGCCGGTGCGGGGATGCTCCGCTGGGAGGTTGCATAGAATGGCTGGTTTGTCCCCACCGGGCTGGCGTGGGGCAGGGAGCAGAGCAGGAGCCTGTGGCAGCGAGGAAGACGAAGGAGAAGGGCTTTGCCCTTGGGGGAGGCTTGCAGGGCACGGAGCCCGGGCTGCTGGGCCATCTTGTCCCCTCCTGCCTCCGTGCCCGCTGCGTGGTCCGCTCTCGGGGTCCTGTCCCCGTCTGTGTCACTGCGGCTGTGTCCTGGGCACGGTGGCTCCGCTGCAGCTCTGCCACCTCCTCCTGCAAGCCGGCACTGGCACGGCCCTGCCAGTCTTGGCAAATAAATAGTGAAAAGCATAAGTTATAAATAATATAAATAAGAACATTTAAATAGATTCACCCAAACTCTACGGCTACACTGACCCCCCTCATCCTGAGCGCAGGCGGGGGGCGATGGCGAAGGGGCCGGGATCTGGCTGGGG
>JAHREE010147119.1:0-13964 GCA_033628505.1 Tringa tobata | reverse complement strand
CCCTTTCTCATGCGAAATTTTGAAATTGTAATCTCAGAATAATTTTTTAACCAAGATGGGACTGTGTCTTTTTGCTCAAAGACATATTTTGAAATTGCTGTCTTCCCAGAAAAAGCTTTTATCTCAAGAAACAGCATTTTGTGATGGAAAGGAAAAAAAAAAAAAAGACATCAGGAAAACTATAACCAGCTCTGAATATCAGTTTGTTTTTCTAGCAAAGTGCTCCAGCTCCATTTGGTATCAGTGATTTGATGACTTGCTTGCTTGTGGGAAGAGAAAAGGCAAAGCCTTTCCAGTCGTTCCTGCCTCCCCATCCTACCCCTCCGCACCCCTCCGGGCTGGTGTGTCACGGGTGAAGGCTCAGGTGTTTCTAGCTCCTGTATTAAATACCTGCAATTCTTGTCTGTGATCCTTGTCTCTCTGTTCAGCTGTGGCCCTTAGCTCATACTTCCCATCAAACGCTTTATAAACATGGTCTCATCCTTCTTTTCTTCACCACAGGCCCTGGACTGGCTTTCCTCGCCTACCCTCAGGTTGTCACACAGCTACCCCTGTCCCCGCTCTGGTCGATCCTCTTCTTCTCCATGCTGATGATGTTGGGTCTGGATAGCCAGGTGAGACGACCCAGGGACAAAATGGGGTAAGGTACAAAGATGTCTTGGTGTATGATGGTGGTGTCCCCTTCTGCACCTTGGGGCAGCGCTGAGGAGGGTCTTTTCTCACACTTCATGGTGAGATGCAGCTGGATGAAACAAAAGCTCCTGTGTGGCCATCACCTCTGCCCTCTTCCCCTAACATAGGCATATACTGGTATCTGACCACTACCCAACGCACCAGTCCCTGTCCTGCTGCCAATTAAAAATAAGAGTGATGACCAGCTTCCAACAACCTGGCAGAACAAGCCAGCTGTTAAAGAGACAATTACCACTTCCCTGCAGGAGGAGAGGATCTTTGGAAAGCTTTTCTCTGTTCAGATCAATTTTTGGCCCTGGTGAAGCGCTGGTGCTGCTGCGTGGGCACAGCATGTCCCCATCTTGCTGGGTGACCCCTGGCAGCTGAGCTCACGGGCTTTAAATAGAGGTAGCAGGAAATTATCCCTGCCAAAACACTTTGGGGCAAGGGAAAAGATTTACTTCAAGTAATAACTGCTTTGTTCTCATAGAACGTGATTACCCCACTCCCAAAATAGGTAGGTGAAATAAGGGAAATCAGTATTCACTGGTTCATTCCATGCCTTCATGGTAATAGTTTGTGGTCATCGCAGCTCTCTGGGTATTTTGTGAGAAGCCCAGTTTGGATGCTTTGGATTTCTTTACTGTGTCACCTTGACCAAACTGCATTTCCTGCAATGCCGTTACTCGGGCTTACTTTCATAGGTCAGGGTAGAAAGCCCCCATCTTCTCTACTCCCAGGAGCTGGGAGGAGCACCTCTGCAGAAGGTACCAGCCTCCAGCCAGACCCAGTGCCCTGGCACAGCACCCTCAGCTTGGGCTGGGAACAGCAGTGATGTGGCGTTAGAATTAGCACTCTCCCGTGGTGTGGGGGTGGTGGTTTGGTGAGGTGNGGCCCTGGGCAGAGCTGAAGCACCCTGGCCTGGTTCATGGGCGAGAGGAGGTAAATCCTGGCAGAAGGAATTGGGAGCCATGCCTTGGGAAAGGCTGGTGCACACGGGTAACCTGTCTGCTTTGCCACCAGATAAATCTTACAAGATATTTGAGGGGGAAGAAGGTGGATGTAGCAAAAGGTCTCTGCCTTTCCCCCCTCAGAGCCCTCACAAAGCAAAAAAAAAAAAAAAAAAAACCCAAACAATCATGGTCTCTGTGATTGTACAAGCAGCAGTATTTTTTTGGTGATAATTCAGCATAAAAGTAGCTGCCTGGTGGAGCAGTGAATTGCAGCATGCCTCCCCTTGGAGGGCACCAAAATCAAAGGCTCCTTCAAAAAGCCTGTGCTTGGCCTGTCAAATGCTCCCCTGAGCCTGCGCGCTCTTTCCTTGCAGTGGAAAGCACCAGTACAAAATGGATGCTCTCCTGGATTACAGGTAGGGTTCATAAACCCAAGTTTAGCTCATTATCAGATTCAGGCCTATTCTTGAAATGTCACACCTGGCTTCCAGGAAAATCTGATCAACCAAATCTGGTTTTCTATTATGGCACACTCCCGTAAACACATCGTAAAGTTCACGTCTGCATTACCACAGGCATTATTTGGCAAATAATTTCAAATAACGACTAAGGGTTCCGAAAGGAGCTACATTTAAAGGAAAAAAAATTACTCTCCATGGATTATTCACTCAGCACTGGTAAATAGTTCGATACATGACAATAAGCCCTCTAAGCACTGCGTGGAATTTGTTTGCTGCATTTGCTTCTCAAAAAACCACTTGAAACTCTTCCGGTCCCTTCTGACAGCGAGCCTCGGAGGGCAGGCAGCCCGTGGGGGGCTATCATTGCCTGGAGGAGGAGGAGGAAGGCGGGAGGAACGAAGCATCAAAAGGAAAACAAGCTTGTAAAAAAGCAGAGATAAATGCATGCGAAGAAGCTTTGTGTCTGCATGCTGGAGCTCCGATTCAACCAAAAACATAATTAACAGCATGGCAGCTTGTGAGTACAGGACAAATAACACTGGCTGCAACAGCAACTGCAATTGCATATACATTTTGAAGCGTCCAGTTAAAAAAAAAAGAAAAAAAGGAAGAGATGGTTTTGCTTTGTGCTGATTGAATACCATTTGTAGTATTTGCAGCGGGGGAGCAGACATTTTTCATTTGGCTCAGCAGCCCTGTCCGTGAGGCACAGCTGGGCTATAGGGCACTTCTTGCACCCTGCTCCCCCAGGGATGCTGTGCTGGGGCTGCCCCCCTGTCACCAGCTGGGGCACGGGGCTGCAGGCAGAGCAGAGATGCTCATAAGCCCAGCTGGGGGAGGAAGGTAGGGCTGAGATCTGCGTTTACATTGCAGCAGCCGGCCCCGATGGTGGTGGGAGGAGGTCCACCACCCGTGTCCGTCGGCTTCAGCAGTGAGTCTTCTGCAGTCGCAGCGCAGCTACCTCTGCCTCTTTCTGCCAGGGTGCTCATCTCCTCAGCAGCTACTGGAGCGGGATGGGTGACCTATATTGATAGACACACGCCTCCCCCCTGTCCCCCCACTCGTGTGCCTTAACGTTCGCTCTGCCTCCCATCCACCCGGGCGTTAGCTCTCTTGGGTCTAGACCCTCTTGCATAACATGCTAATGCTTCCTTTTAACCTACCAGTTTCCAGGTCAGGCGTCTTCTCCCCAGGGTGGGGGGGGACTAGCAAGCCTTGTGACTGCAAGCCTGTGTTTGTCCCATGTGAGGCCGCCTCTCGCAGGTTATTCATGAGGAATTCCAGCTGCAAGCGGAGAGACCCGCCCCCCTGTCTCTCTGCTGCACATCTGGCTGCTGTGGTCCATCCTCCCACGGGGCTGTGGGTCCTGGTCAGGGTGCTCCGCGTGTCTGAGGAGGAGATAGCAAGCCCCTGATGCTGGGAGAGGATGGGAGACGGACTTCCATCCAACGTAGGTGCCACCTGTACTGACTACTGAGCCCAGATTGTTGGGCCCATGGGCACGTGTAATGATTAAGCCGCTGAAGGGGGAAAAGAGCAAAGGAGAGAAGTGAATGGAAACAAAACCTTTAGAAGAGAAGCAATATAATGGGGTAAGGCATGAGGAAGAACAGAATATGTGCTCAAAATTGTGGCTGGAGACGGCTGGTGAGAAAAATGAAACTTTTTGGAAAGCCAGCTGAAGTGTGCATGTGCACAGGGCAAGGCTAAGACCGGGAGGCATGACAGTGACCCAGATCCTCATCACTCCTGAAAAGCAGCATGTTTTCACTCAAGTGCCTACTTATCTCATGCAAGCATCTAAGGTTGGATACGCAGACTGGTAAATGTGGACCCCACAGTCCCCAGGGCTGGAAAGGTGAGCCCCCTCCAGCCTGAGTCACCTCTGTGGTTGGCATGGGGCAATTTTCAGTAAATGCTATGAAGGCCATTGCATGTTTTATGTCTAGAAAAAGCAGCGTGCCACCATTTGGTTCCCCACCTCATCCATTACGTACCAGGTTAATTACGATAGGAGGCAAAGAGATTTTAACTAACTTGGTAGCCCCGTTGCCCATCACCCATCCCCCCTGTCTTTCCCTCTGTGCTTTCCCTCTTTGATCCCTCTTTCTGCACCAAAGGGCCATTGGTTTTACTCCCTCTTGTTATCTGAGGCATCTTTTTCTTCACTTCTCTGCTGGACACCCCTCACATCCACTCTCTGCCCCCAGCCACCCTTGCCACTTCTCCAAAACCCTTTTCCTTCTCTGCCTTGCTTGCTCCCAGACCTCCTGGCCCTCCCCATGGCTCAGGCAGCACCTGGACACGCATCCATGTGGAAGGAATAGCTTTGGACAGTGGGGGGTTTTTTTTGTCATTCTGTCTCTTCACACTGTGGCGCCAGCTCAGTCCTGACTCTTCCAGACAACGAGCCAGGTGGGATGGGGTGAAGAGATCACTGTCAATGAGTATAAAGGCAGCTTAACCCGTGCCCGAGCGGCAGAAGATGCTTTAATAGCACTTGTGTCCAATATAAAAGGCTTAGCTCATTAAAAATCCGAGTTGAAGCAGTTGAGCTTTGAAGCTCTGGGAATGCTGGCTTTCCACACTGCACCGTGTGGATATAAAACCCTGGGCAGAAACATCACCCTTTGCCTTGCTCTGTCCCACGTGAAAGCCAGACCCAGCAGCCAGCGGTGTCCAAGCTCTTCCACCGTCCCTGCCCAGCTATAGGCACGGCTCAGACTCCCTGCTTCTCTCCCATATATCTTTCCAGCCCTCTGGTGTTCTTTTCAGTCTTTGTACCTCTACCTTCACTCTAGGGTTTTTTTAAATTCTTGTCTCCCTGTCCAAAGCTGAATCTAAAAATGCCAGCACTTTCTAGAGCTCTCTCCCAGGGACAGGGAGGTCCCTGACATCCAAAAGCAATGAAACCTCTTCCTTTTCATTGCGCTGGCTTGTACATTTACTGAGGGTGACCAGGGAAACTCTGAGCTTGCTGCCCTCATAAACTTCCCAGTATTTTTGCTAGAGGCACCATGTGCTCTCTGGGAGCTCTGTGTTACCAATGGTTTCTGCGAATGAGGTATAAAAGTGAATCTCACAATTTAACAAGAAATAGGAGGGAAGGATGCACTTCACATAGATACAATCCAACTGCCCTCACACCATAGGGCAGTGGGAAAGCTGATATGAAGGTAACACTCATGGGGACTTCTTTATGTGTTATGGTGCAGACAGCATGAATATACTGTGCCTGGTATAGCACTCCACAAGCCATCCAGGTGTTTTCAGCTCTAGAAAGACCATGTGCTGTCAGGATGGGCTTTCAATGTGCTGCATGCACTTCATGCAGTGTGCTTGAAAAAGCAGAATAAAGCGAAGGACTGGGTAGTCAGAGATGTTGTTATTATGCACACACGTGTCGGACTGGGGCAGTAGGTAATGCAGCTCCTCGAGGAGTGTTTTAGATCACTGAGCAGCACAAGCGCTGTTGCAATAGTCTGGGAAGGGCACACATGGGAAAAGAAGAGCAAGTCAGGTCCTGCATGTGTCCCAGCAGCAGACAGACACGTTGCTGGGGCAGAGACAGCCTGGTAGCATCTGGGAGCAGGGCAGTGGCAGGGAGGGTCTAGAGAATTTGGGAGAAGAGGAGGCTTTCCTGCCTCTCCAGGAAGCAGCGATCTATCTCAGCTTATTTTAGGTATTTAACCCCGGTGCTTTTAGCTCCCTCTGTATTCAGTGGAGGGAGAGAGGCACTTTCAGAAGGTGGTTTGGACCAACTTTGTGCAGAGGTGTCTCCTTCTCCAGTGTCTGAAGAGAGTATTTAAAGCAATGAAACTTTCAATGTTGGAGTGAAATGTTGGAGGTGATGGTGTCACGCCAAGATACTTATATATGTCTTTGGTGTATACTTTTTCCCGTAGTTCTGCACTGTGGAAGGGTTCATTACAGCCCTGATGGATGAGTATCCTCATCTCCTGAGAGCCAGGAAGAAGATCTTCATTGCAGTAGTCTGTTTCATCTCTTACATCATTGGATTCTCCAACATCACCCAGGTACAGATAGCCTTGCTTGTATGTCCATTCATGGCAACTTTCTAGTCACTTTGACGTAGCACAGCAGCACCAAAAGTTTTGGGAGAAGTGACAGCACCCCTAGCAGCCATCCTCATGCTGGATAAATGGTTTTGCTCACAAGTGCTACATCTTGTGACCTAGGATGCCTCCATAATTTTTACCGCCATCCTGTTGTTGGTCTGGCTTGGTTTTTTGCTGTTTGCAAAACCCTTTGCACCAAGTGTTCCCAAGCCAACAGAGCCCAAGCTAAGGGAACGCTTGGTGCAAAGGGTTAAGATAACATAAAGAAGACTAGTCTCTTGGGGCCCTGAACCTCTGGGGCTGAAGCCAAGGTTCATATGTGTGGAGGTTAGGGCTGAGTGGTTTGGAGACCATTTGTGAAACACCGTAAGTTCGTGAGGAGGCAAGGCAGCAAAACTTCTGGGAGGACCAGAGCATGCTAAATGACAAGTGACTCCATCTAAAAGAGAGAAAAGTGAGAAATTCTAGTGAATCTCTGCTTCTCGACACCCTTGGCCAAGTCTGAACAGGCTGGCTAATTGCCTGCAAGAGCACATCAGTTTTGCTGCTGGGAACCAGACTCCAGTGGAAACATTGCAATGCTGACTCTACTGTCCAAGGAAATTAACATTAAAGCAGATAATAGCAGATAATAGCAATCCAAGCAGCCGGCTGATATTTTTGACCATAATCTGTATAACTAGACTCCTTGAACCTGGTTTTGTCTCCTCAGGGTGGCATTTATGTCTTCAAGTTGTTTGATTACTACTCAGCCAGTGGCATGTGTCTTCTCTTTCTTGTCTTCTTTGAGACCATCTCAATTTCTTGGTGTTATGGTAAGCACAAATAACCTTGTTCCTTTGTTTTCTCCGTGGGCACAGTGAGTTATTTCAGAAGCCTCCCACAGTAAAGCCAATGAAAACTTTGCAACCGAAAATAGGTTAGGTTGATAACTCCAGAAAGCCAGGACCAGAAGGCTTCCATCTCAGTTCTCTAGGCCACCACAAAGGCCTCCGAACAAACTGGCAGATGCCTAGGGTCCTGCAGCCTGGTCCTTGAAGAGGACACCAGGAACATGGAAGCTACTAGCACAAATTTGCTTTTGTGTCCCTGTACTCCATCCCCTCCAGATAATGCCTCTCATGCCACAGCATTGTCACCTTCTTGCTGTGGCTGGCTTGTGCAGTGTCATGAGAAGAGGTGACGACCATGGTGCCAAGATGGGATGTTTCTTTCAACGTTCATTTCCTCTTCTAGGTGTGAACAGATTTTACAGCAACATTGAAGAAATGATTGGCTACAAACCTTGCATCTGGTGGAAGATCTGCTGGGCCTTCTTCACTCCTCTTGTCTGCCTGGTAAAAACAGAAGCATCTTATCTACAGGAGTGGATTCAGAAGGACCTCTTAGTTTGCGTGGGCTGTAGGGGAAACATTGTGTTCTCAACCCAGTATAGGTCTGGTACGAGGTGGTTCTCAGTAGACCAGAGATGAGTAAAGTAATACAGGAACCTCTTTCACTCTGCCTGCTGGAAATCACCCATAAGAAAAGCTCTAGATGATTGTTTTAATCAAAATTATGCCATCAGTTCTTCATTCTACTTTCTGAAATGCCAAAAGATAAGCAAATAATTTGCTGTTTTAAAAAGCTATTATTGGTTATGGAGAAGACTCTCAGCTACTCCAGCCCCAGCCTCAGCCTCTGATAGGCTTGTCAGAGCAAAAGACATTGGCAAATATAGTACAGCTGACTGCAGAACAGTTTAGCCTTTCCTGGTTCCTGCACTTCCAGCAGATGTACAGGGAATGGTGTAAGAAGGCCAGTGATAGAAAGATGAAGACTCTTGACATGAGCTGTGAGGATGCTGTTAACTTACTTAGGATCTGGTGTGGGGACACTGAGTAGTCTGGTGAAGAAGGAAATCAGGGGTATTCCAGTTCCAGCTTTTTACGTAGGATAATCAGGGGAGAAATTATGTAAAATTACCAATTGGTGGGCTGAGAGCATCTAGAGTAGTTTAAGGAATTGTTAGGTTGCTCTAAGACTCTTGAGAGCTAAGAGGATAATGAAGGAAAGAATGGATGGATGAACCCTAATTTTACTCACCTTCATTTTTTCCTAGGGTGTGTTCTTCTTCAGCGTGGTGGAAATGACCCCTCTCACACTGGGAAAATACATCTATCCGGCGTGGGGACAAGGCATTGGTTGGCTTATGGCTCTGTCCTCCATGATACTGATTCCAGGATACATGCTGTATTGTTTCTTCACCTCAAAGGGGACCTTCCGGCAGGTACGAGCATCTTCATCACTCCTCTTCTGCTCTCTGCTTAGAGTATGCCCCCCGCTGAACTAAGCCTAAGGAGAACCAAGCAGACCCTGCTCTGAAAAAGTTGTCAGGGTACTTCAGGTCGGTGCTACAGGAACTCTGTTCCCTCCAGGAGGTCTCAAATCAGACCCAGCACACAGAATGGTCTCTGGCGACCCAGGTCTGCTGGAGAGGATGGCTGGGAATACTGCTGGGCAGCACACAGCTGGCTGCATCTGGCCAAGTGGGTAGACCTTCAGGTAGTCTCTCCTTAGGTCAGTCTGTTCTCCCTCATTGAGTTTTGTGCCGTCACCGTCACAAAAAAGGGAGCCCTCTTGTCCTGGGCATCTCTTTGGTGCAGGGGACTGGAGCCCTGGAAGAGATTGGGAAGAAATCTTTGAGGTTTCTTAACCCAGAGAAATCTCAGTTCCCAGCAGTCCCTGGTTATGAGCACGGTTACTTGACATGTCTCCTCAGAGAGGTCAGCATCCTCTAAGCCACGATGCTTGAAATATCTCAGGGCTAGGACCTGCTAGTGACAAATGTGCACAGCAGTTGCTTGCCACGTGCTTTCTAAAGGGCACGCAGCGACTGGGGGGGTTAAGAAGCAACGCAGACTTCTATGCAGGACCCACCACACCGACAACTCTGATCTCGTTTCAAACGTTTTTAAAAATAATTTGAGCAGGGTTTTATGCAGCAGTGAATCATGAGTCTCTGCGTGTCATACCTAGTAATTACTGTTGAGATTTTATTTACAGTGTTGACATTCAGTCTCGAGAGCCCTGTGCACAGAGCCCCCGGCTCGGGGCTGTCTGCTGCAAAGCTACAGGTGTAAGAAGTCACCGCGGGGGTGCTGATTTATGGCTTTCCCAGCTCAGCTGCAACAGCCACCAGACGCCCTCTATATCCCATGAGTTTACTTCGTGGACACTGTATTTTGAGTAATGTTTAATTCAGAAATGTTTTTGGCTGCAATTGCTGGACCGAGGTCGACTTCAGTCTCTCTGCCTCTGAGGTCAAGTTGCAGGTGGCCTTGACTTTCCTTCCTCCCAGCTCTCCCTTTGGATGGCCTCCGGTGAGGGGGCAGGGTTGGTTTGGTGTCTCAGATCTGCTGTCAGTTTCCGGTCTCTCATCTGAGGTCAAGTTTAGGTTCTTGCCATTTTGTGTTGAAGGCCAGCAGCAATTCCAGTAATAGGTCCTTTCTCATCTGTTTTGAGGGCTCCATATCCCCTCATAACACGAGCTGGAAGAGAGGGAAGGCTGCAAATGCAGATTTGGGTTCAAACCTTTGCTTAGGCTCGATCCTCTTTCCACTAGGGATGGTGGAAGCACGTCCTGGTGTTCAGGGGCAGCTGGTGAGCGTGTTTCCCCCCATCTCCTCAGCCCCTCGTGCAAACCAGCAGTGCCAGTCAGCAGTGTGAGAGGCTGGTGTGCACCCTCTTCCTCCTAATCTCCCTCTAACAGCATCCCCCCATATCAGGAGACCCAGACCTCCTCCCCACTGTTTATAGACCCAGGAGGGAGCAGCAGATGGCAGCAGGAAGAAAGTGGGCTTCTCTGCATGTGTGTGTGTGTGTGTGTCAGTACCGGGGAGATGGAGAGAATTTTTGGCCTCTTATACGCACAGATCCTGGATTAGTTTGTAATAGAGCTGGAGGGAAATTAGATGCCAATGCTGAATAAAGTGGTTTTGACAGACAGGAAAGATTACAAGTCATTTTGATCCTACTGAGCATAAATGTGAGGGGGAAAAAAAAAAAAACAACACAACCGACCATGAATGGCAGAAGCAGCTCAGTGAAAATTTCAGGGACCTCACCCAGCAACAGCCACTTGAGTGGGATTGGAGAGCAGAAGCTTGTTTCCCTTTGCTGGAAGGAGCTTCTTCCTGGCTTAGTGATGTCTATTCAGGTCAGGCTCCATCCTCCTCTGCCTTCCCTGCTGCAACCGGCAGCGTTAGTCCCTCCCCGACAGGCAAAAAGTGATTCATTCTTCTTCATCTCTCCTGCTGCTCAGTTCTGAGCCACCTCTGAGGCTTTGGGGTGAGGTTTCCCAGCCCTCAGCTGCTGCCGTGTCCCTGCTGTCCCACCACTGTTGCCTCTGGTCCCCCTGACTGACACGCTCTCTCTGCCTTCCTTCCCGGGCAGCGTTTGCAGCAGATGACACAGCCCAAGCCAGAGGTGCAGGCTCAGAACAACGGCCTCCAGCCGAAGACATCCTTGAACGGGAGGGTATTGGATGCCGCCGTCTAGGATGACAGCCTGGACCTCTTCACCCTGCTCTGTAGCTGCTTGTGCCATGTTGTCCCTCGAGCTCCTCCGGCACGGCTCGCTTTCCCCAACTCCATGGTGGCTTTCACTTGTTGAAGAGAGGGCCTGGTGGAGGAACACTCTCGCATCTCTTCCTCCCAGCCCGGATTACTGAGTTGCCACCAGGGCGTTGTGTGGTGACCATCTTCATCCTGCAACATCCTGGTCTGGTCTCTCAGGGAGGAGCAGCCGGCGTCCAGGTCTTCCTTCTCCTGACAAGAGGTGATGTTTCTAGAGACTGATCTCTGACCACTTCTCTGCTCCTCTTCTTGCCTTGCCATGTGAATCTCTGCAGAGCATCCCATAGCACACAGCTGTGCTGTCAACCCAGAGAGCCAGCTGACACCAAGTTCAATCCCACATTGTTGTTGACTGATCTAGCATAATCTAACACTAGAAAATGTACAACTTAGGGGGGGAGGGGAAGTGGCAGAACAAAGGATTCCAACGAGGAGTCCAGCATGCTGGTAGCTGTAGGACATCACCCCACAACGGGAAAAGGTCATCAGAACAGTGTGTGCTGCTCACAGGCCCCATGTTTCAGCCCTGCGTGGTCTCCAGCCACTCTTGCTGTGTCCATCAGGGCTGGCACCATGAGCCAGAGTCTGGCAGAGCAGGCAGCCTTTTTCTTCTGGAGCATCCTGCCCTCTGCAGCTTTGTGCAGCTGCCACTCCCTGACCCTAAAATGCATTTAAGAGGGTAAGCCGAGGGCTTTTTACCAGAGGCTGTCCCAGTCTCCTGCACTGACTGTCCTCTGCTCCAGTCAGCTCTGTGCAGAGGCAAGAGGTCTGCTGTGTGACGGGGAGACCTTCCAGCACTGTGCAAATCTCCCCCCGTGGCTGGAACAGGGTAGTTCCTGGCAAACACCCTCCCTGGCTGCATCCCTGGGTGGGAAGCAGTAAGATGCAGCATAGTGCCCACAGGTGGTTTAGCTTATACCTTTTTTGGGGAAGTGGCAACACCTAAATCCCAGCCCGTGGAAGGCAGAAGCTCCTTCTGGGAGGAGCTGGTAGGATGTAGCCACCATGCTTAAACCCACCCCTGTGAACCGGTGCTGACTTCCCTTGGGAAGTGTCTGTACAGCCAGCTGCTGGCGCTGGCGCATCCCAACTCAGCACAGATATCACAGGGGGCCGTGAGCTGCTGTAGAAGGTGCTGGAGGAGTGTATAGCACCTCGAAGAAGGCTGGGATGTGTTTCGGAGCAGTCCTAAAGCAGCAGTGTATTTCTTGGTTCCAAAGCCTTGAGAAAGGGGTTGGCTCACCATAGCACCATGAGCAGGTGTGACAGTGATGCTCCCATTTGTGACAGCCTCCCGATGACCCCACGTGGAGATACCCACGTATTCAGGGCATTTGATGAGCACCCATCATAGGTGTGCCCACCCTGTGTGGCTCAGTGGAAATTAGCCTCTCCCCTCCCACGAGACCCTGGCAGCATCACCACATCTGCTCGCACTCCCAGGTCCAGCTCAGAATCAATAAATTCATACATGAGTGTCCAAGAAAGGGTACGTCCCACTCGCACTTCCTACCAAAGGGTCTGGTCTTGCAGGTGACATGCTGAAGTCCCCCAGGGGTCCCACCGCAGGCACCAGCTTTGTGCAATCGCCCTGCACTCCCACAGGAGCTGCAAAATGACTCAGGTTGGCCCTGTGCTGCCTGTCCCTAGGACCAGCCGGTGCACAGGGCCAACCTGCTCTTCTGCTGGTCTCCCAGCCTGAGGATCAGTAATGTAAAGAGGAAAGAAGCTGTCTGGTTAAAGCTGAAGTCACGGAATCACAGAATGATATGGGGTTGGAAGGGACCTCTGGAGATCATCTAGTCCAAACTCCCTGCCAGAGCAGGTTCACCTACAGCAGGTTGCACAGGAACTTGTCCAGGTGGGTTTTGAATGTCTCCAGAGATGGAGACTCCACCACTTCTCTGGGCAGCCTGTTCCAGTGCTCTGCCACCCTCAAAGTAAAGAAGTTCCTCCTCATGTTTAGATGGAACTTCTTATGTTCAGGTTTGCGCCCGTTACCTCTTGTCCTGTCACATGAGTCACCTTTGGGGTTGGGTCCCCTGCCAACTCACCAGTGCATCTCGATTAAAGTTGCTTTAGATGTGTAACCTATCTGCGTTTGTACCTGTGGCATGTCCTCTGTCCTGGCTCTTAGCGGTCACAGCTGCCAGGCTTTGGGTGTATGTTTTGCAGTCTTCAACAGCAGGAGCTGAGATCATGCCCTGTCCCGCGTCTAATCGCTGGGGTGTTTGTGTCAAAGAAATCGCAACCGTTAAATAGACGTGAGGGAATGCTGAATTTACAGGCTTGATTGGCTGTGAAGCCGAAAGCCAAACACTGAAAGCTGCAATCATAGTTCATCACAATTAATCTCAGCCAGTCGCAGACATGTCATCTTTCCTTGTCCTGTAATTGCCAGCACTAGTGTAGCTGAAATTTCCTATTCCGCTTTCACCTGTTTTTATAAATGGGAGGATAAAGGAAACCACTTTTTATATAGATGCATGTCCTTTGAGAGGGACATCTGTGTTGAAAACAGACGTTAACCTCCGATCTTTGCAGTAATGACCTTCATTAGGAACCTGGTTGCTTGTGCCCGTGCATCCAGGTGATGTAGCCCCCCTCCCCTTAAATGCAGCCTGAGCTGTGCAGGTGGGTGATGGGCAAGGGAGTCAACTCTTCAGCAAGGCCTTAGCACCATGGAAGACCCCTATTTTTCCGGCTTCATTGGGGCAGCTCAGATTTGAGGTAAAGCAAATCAGTGTCAGTGGTTATCTTTGGAGAGCTGGGTTGCTGGGAGAGCTGTTCAAAGGGTTGTACTGTCCGGGTTGTTCCTCCAGGGGAACGGAGGAGGAAGGGTCCAGAAAACAAAGGCCCTTCTGAGGAAATCCCTAAATCTTCATGTCCTTTTTGCTGGGATTTTAGTCCCAGCATCAATCTGACTTGTGACCTTGCGTGCGGCAGGTGCACTCCAGGTGTAGCAGCAGGGGCTGCCCTGCGCATGGGCTGCTCATAATTAACATAATTTGATGTTATTTAACCATTTGCTCAGTTTTCCCTCTGTGAACCTCTCCTTTGCTCTCCCTCTTGTCTTGCTGCTTTTTGTTCTTTTGCCTCGCTTCTTCCCCACTATCATCTGTTCAGTGGAAATTATCTACCTCAGCTTGCTGCTTCCTTTTTTGCTTCCATTACTGTCAAATT
>JAHREE010147098.1:0-11326 GCA_033628505.1 Tringa tobata | reverse complement strand
TTCTTGGGGGAAGGACAAACATCCACATGAGCCAAATTATTTCTCTTCATGTCCATATGACTCAGGTACCCAAAGCTAATTTGTTTAAAAATATCCAGAGTGCCACTCAAAAATGATACTGCAGGTTTTAGTGGAAAAACTCTGTTCTTAAGTTGGCAATTATAAGCAGGACACACAGCTCTCCACTCACCCTATTCTTGGGTATTTGTTTAAATACAGACATCTTATTTGAAACGCTCTCATAAAGCCACGTTGAGATGTTTCATTTCCTGCAAGTATTCTTTGTTTGGGAGATCCCTCTCAGCCAACATTACAACCTAAACTGGTTTGACAGTACGTGCCTAGATGCACATTTTGATCCTTTTTGAACAGTTGGGGTAAACTGCAAAGCTCCGCAGCAGCTAATGAACCAAAGATAATGACTGCTACCATCATGATTTACTGTGTATTAAAAAAAAAAAAAAGGGCCAAAACAAAATTCTTCACTGTAGTTAGTGGAGCATATAAGAAACTGTGGTTTGCCTAAACACGAAGAAGCAGCAACAATTCTGCAGCCAGAGAAAAGCCTACATCTTTTCAGATGACCATGGAAGCCAAAGGGCTTTCTCAAAGGGCCTCCTTCAGTTCAAAGCTGCGCACTCTGAATCGAGGCTCTGATCTTTAAATAGCTTCCCTGGGAATTGTTTCAAGTTTCTGTAACAGCAAGTTTATCGTCTCTGCATTTTATGAAGCAGCCAAAACCACAAATTGATCCAAGCGATGGGCTTGTGACGGCTCCAGCCAATTTGGCGTCTCGTTAGGGATGACGCTGGAAGGAACCAGAAGTTTGTCACTTTTTCACTTAGTGAAACACTCTGCATGGGATGAAAGATCCCGTGTCTCCTGCTGAGCTTTGCGAGTAGGAGTTTTGAGGCTTTTATGTACTGCTGCTCTCTGTTTCACCTTAAGCTCATCTTTTATCCTGAAGTTGTTCAGCAGTGGGCAGGAGAGCTTAAAGAAAAAGACAGAAGGCTAACAGTGACTTCATTCCTATCATGAAGGATTCCTTCTTTAAGGATTAGCCACATACGCTGACTTTTCTACGGTGATCCCTCTCCAGCACAGCTCTCCAAAGAGCATAATTGACCATCAGTGTGTGCACACCTGAGCGTGGGACAGGTTGCTCTGTGGAGGCACCCAACGAGCCTGTCCCCAAAACCTCCCTCCAGACTATACGTACTCTCTGCGCCAGTGGTTAGTCTCATTAGAAATAACTTAATGTACAATAGAAATGTCCTCGCTGTATTGTCATCTATTTTTTACATGCCACAATTCTACCTCTTTCCTTTGGGATTACTCTTTCTTATGCTTTATTCTTCTCGTTCTTTGAATTATAAGGCAGAAAAAGCAAAGACCATTCTTAATTCAGAGCTGCAGAAGAGACAACATTCTAAGGGCTGCAAAGTCTGGACAGATAAAGCCTGAGCAGACCATTCTTCTCTCATGGCTGCTTTTAAAGACCCAAACATTTTCAACTCCTACTTTTTCCTCCAAAATCCCTTTGATTTTACTTTTGTACATCTTTAGCTCTACTTCTGGAAGCTTTTCTGTAACTATTCGTACTTCAGGAGTGAGACATGTCTCTACATCGTGCTGGGATGGTACTAGAAAAATTTAGGATACAAAACTTCAAGGAAAGAGATGTGACCAAACTAAGAGGCACCAGGACTGAACCTCCCCAACAGCCTTGGGTGCTTCACTCTGCCACCGACACATCATTGTCAGACCCTGCCTGGATAGGAAATTCAGGCAGTTATACCTGTAGCTCAGAAATACAGTAGGTGTAGCTAAAAAGCAATATAACCCTCACTTGTGGGCATTCAGAACTAGATATAACTACAGGTTTTGCTTTTTTAATTATTTTAAGATGCTCTTCAAAAAGCCTAAGCCAAACTGAAAGGACGTTTTTACTCCAGACTGAGAAAGTTTACAGAGCAGGTTATGCTTCTATAACTATATCGGCTGCAATTTATGTTTTAAGGCTATTCCAAAAATATTTTCCGAACAAAAAAGGTTTTAGTGCAGTACATAAATGGTTGAAATACAGTAGCTATTACAGAAATGGAAGGAGGACCGCAAATGCCTACATAAATTGATAGGTCCATTTCTCTGTGAGATACACAAGCTGGTGAAATAAGCCATGTGTTACAGTAATGGGAGAGTGTATGAGCACCTGGATAGATCCCTCCATATGTAAGAAATGTATATGAACTTGTCTCTCCCGTTTCCGAAAGCACAAAGAATGATTTACTGTTAGCTTTCGAAAGACACATCCTCACAAATACGAGCCGTTGGGGAAGGCTCTGCTGTTAATTCATCAGCAGCATTCTTATTCCTGCCAAACAGCAAAGCAGCACCTGGGAAGAGCTCAGCTGCTCCTTCCAAATAACAGAGCTGGATGCAGGCAGGAAATGTTTTGGGGGTGAAGGAGCAGGTTCTGTCTGATTCTTTCAATCCACGTAATAATCATCATTATGTTGAGCTCCAAAATACGAATGCTGACCTCTGATGTGCTGTATCCTACATCAGTTCTATGGTTAGTGCATTGCTGCTCCTTCTTGCAGTGTTTTATTTTTCTGAATGACATTAACTACAGAAAGATAAAAATGTGATAATTAACAAGTTACCCAGGACTTTCTCAAAAACGTTACATGTGATGACTATGGAACAGTTGCACTTGCACATTTCTAACACACTGTTAATGCCGGTAATTCCTCTCTTATCACCTGTGAATTCACTCCTAGACCACCATATTTGGGAACTGTCAACTTTCTTCACTCAGCAGCTCGGTAAACAAATGTTACCAGCTGATTGAATAATAAAGATGAAGAACTGTTCGCTTTTACATTGCTACCTATTTTTATTATAACACTGCTTGGAAACTAGAACTGAGACCAAGGACCTAATTATGCATCCATTTTTACATTGAAAGCAACTGTTTTTCTGGCTTGGAGCAACCTGGTCTGGTGGGAGGTGTCCCTGCCCAGGGCAGGGGGTGGCACTGGATGAACTTCAAGGTCCCTTCCAACCCAAACCACTCTATGATTCTCTGATAATAGAGCTCTAGCTGCACTGACAGCATACGGTACAAGCATAAGGGGAATCCATGCCATGGCTAGTGGCAGCCTCCTGCCAGCAGCCAAGGGCCTGACCCACACTCTGCACACATGGGAGAGCAGCAGCCAGGGCTGGCAGGGCTGGGCAGGGAGCTGTGCAAGGGAACGGGCTCAAAGACACAATTACCCCAACCTTTTATCCGACGCAGGATGGGGTGGCTCAACTTCAGCAGCCCCAGTGGCTGGCCCTGGGGTTTGGCACCACGCNTGGAGACCAACCCACCTCCAGCCCCACGGCAGCAGCTTTGCCCACTCCAGCAGCTCCCCTGCTCCCAAATTCCTGCAGAGCCGCTGCAGCAACGTGTTATCAGCATCTCACAGCAGCGCTGGCACCGGGGAAGGGAGCTGGGCAAAGAGGGCAAGCACTGCTTGTGCGAGAACAGGAATGTCTCAGGTCTCAAAATTGGACCTGAATCACACGAGCATGAAAATTTGACTTACCTTGGTCTGAGCTATATAGCCAGACCCAGCAAATAACAAAGTCATGCCTGTAAATTCCTCACATATTGCAGGATCAGATTCAGTTTAATCGCCATCAGGTCCTCTAGGTGTTGGTGAGAACGAGACTAGTCCTTGTTTCATCCAAGGTGATTTATCCACAAAAATGTGGGGAGTACTGCAAATAAACAAGGTACAATGCATTCTGATTTGCTGAAATACCCAGAAATGTGAATATCCTTTTTCTTGTCTGTTAAAATAGAATGTGAAAACTATAAACTGTTCTATTTTAATACTTTTTTTTTGTACTATTATTTAACTGCTGTTTTGTCTTCACCCTCAAATGCCTGCTGTTCTATGTACAGGACATCGTTATGTCTAAATACTATTTTTCTGAAAATTGCCTGCATTTCTCGGCAGTAGGGAACAGAGTTACATGAAGTTGAAAGGCAGTGGCAAAGAGGATTTGGCTTGTTCTGGCAGATCTATCAGCAATCACTTACAGAACCACTGACGTGTTCCCAAATGAGTCCATCAGGGTGCCAAGGGCAGGCACATCCCACCGTGAAGGTTTCACTCCACCGTTGCCTGTTCTGCTGCTCTCACCCCACTCCAACACCCATGCCAGGAAAAGGGAGCTTCTTCCTTTCCTTCAGCCCAAGTCAAGTCAAAGTTCTTCAGTGCCCTGAGAACAGGCTGCTGCCATCAGGGAAGAAACTATAGACTCCTTTTCCTTTCTTTTTAAATCAGTTTTCCTGCTGTTTAGGATGTTCCAGTGACTCAGATCTGGTTGAAAGCACAGGAAAATCAAGCTGGAGCCTGCCCTGGAGACCAGACTGCCAAATCCCTGCCTGCCAGGAGACAGCAGCGGGCTGGAAGCCACCTTTGCTTCAGGCTTTGGCAGCCCCACCACACCTGGAGGTACTATCAGAGAAGGACGCACCGAGGAGCAGCATCTGCCCTTCTCTCACCCTCCTCCTCCTCACAGAGGGTGGAGGGAGGATGCATCAGCCCCTGGAGCACTCAAACTCCCTGTCCTGAACCTACCTTCCCCTCATTGGAACCCATTTCTGATGGGCTAAAAATGTTTTATTTTAGTAATTCTGGAATTACTATTTGCTTTATCGTTTTATTGCTTTATCTAATATCTAATATTGTTTAATATTGCTTTATCTATAGCTAATGTTGTTTTATATATTTTTAAAACTTTTGTTGTTATTAATCCAAATTTACGAAACATGAAGTTGTTTGAAAACAAAACTCCCCAATTCATCGAACACTAGTAAAACTTCGAAAAGAACTGACCAAAAAAATAATCAACAGTGATTGGAACCATTTTGTCTTTAGCAAAGTCACATTTTCATGCCCAGAAATACCGTCTTACAAATTTTTGACCTTCTAAACATTTTCTGTAGGAATTCCTAAGAGAGGTTACATTAGTTTTTTGGTTTGGAGGTGACTATGACTTCTTCATTTCAAACTGAATAAGCACCCAAACTGTACAATATTCATCTCAGTTCAAAACCTAATCATGAAAGATGCAAAAAAAAATCTCAGAAATTCAGGCTCTTTTTCCTAAACTTCAGGGAATTCAATGGAAGTCTTTTAAAACATTATCCAGACAACTCAGTGATAATCCATTATGGGCACCACCCAAGGAGGCAATTACAGCAGGAGAGATATTTTATGAGAGTGCTGGCCAATAACAACTTGCAAAGCACAGAGGCACAATATTTCTCTTTTGCTATATTTTCAGTCAGTGTTTTATTGATTTTTTTTTTCCACAGTATCTTTTATTTATCATTTTTAATCACGTTCTAGTGACCTCCACAGTTTGTAATTGAAAGACCAGCACAAACATGATTCAAGAACAAGAAAAAAGCAATAAATAAAATAAGGAGAAAAATCTATATTCAGAAGTATGAGGGCACGGAAGTATTCAGAATATTTTTAAGTGTGTTTTCTCATAGGACTCCAAGTCTAAGTGTAGAGATTTTGTTATATTATGAAGACACCAAGAGGTGCCGCAGCAGCTCCATGGGTTTGATGTAAGCTATCACCACTGCCTTTTAAAAGGTATCAAATAATCACTAATAAACCTAAGGTATAACTCACCATGGGTTTTTATTTTGTCCATGAGATGACTGGCACTGATTTGTAGGAACTGAAAGAGAATTAGCCCAGTATTCCCAGTGGTACCAGGAGACCTCTCGCACTTGACCTCAAGAATTCAGTTATGAAGTGATGGCAGCAAAAGACGACCCGTGCTCTGCTGTGGGACATAAAATGGACAGGAAAAGAGGAGAGAAAAAAAAAAAAAAGAGTGAACTGAGCGAGGAGTTCAGGTAGATACAATGAAGGCCAAGTTCTATAATCATTTGTTTCCAAGACAAAAACTGAAGTAGGAGAGGAAGAAAGCAGCAAATGGGCTTCTTAAAATGTATACTTCTTAAAATAAAATATAATCCTGTCAACTTCTGTCTTACGGTGAGCCCAACTGTTATGCTAAAGCTGTGAGGTGTATTAAGAGTTGCAGAAACCATAAACTCTAACATAACTCTCTTTAATTTATGGTTGCCTGACAGTTTTGTTCTAGTAAGCTATTTACTTGATGTATATCTGACGTCACTTCAAATGAACTGTTGGAAATAGAAATACAACGTAGATAGGATAAACGATTTTGTTTAGAAGACTTACCAAAGTTGGCTGGTAAAATACACCAGTTGCAAAACTTGCTTACTCCCCACATGCACACTCTGCCATTCCCAGGCATCTGCTGTTTCACCATCCAGAAGTGTCCTTTTGCACAGGCAGAGGTTTTGCTTTATGAAAATGAAAAATCGAATGCTTCAGTAAGATACGTCGCCTTTTCTTTGCATGTGTACACCTGTGTTGCACCAATAAATCAATTACCCACATAAGTACAGGGTAGAAACTGCCCCCCACCTCCTGCCACGTGTGAGCTGTTGGAGTTGGTTGCATCTGGAAACAAAACAACACGTAGGATGTAGGACCGTGTGGGACATGGACCAGGTAATATTGGGGTATAAGCATGGGTTACATTTCAAAGACTGCTAGGGAACTCAGCTCCGGAAGAACATGGTCTTTCATCTCTTTAACAGCGTCGCTGAGGACCCAGGGTGGATTTTCACAGCCTCCCATGTATTTGCATTCCCGAAGTTGCTCTTACACAGACTCATTTCTTGTGCCCGAACCTAGTGAAGGCAGAAGGACAGCAAAGTGCTGCTGGTGGGGTGAGCCTGTTCTAGGATGTAAGTACACAGATAACAATACATAGGTGAGCAACATACACACAGATGGGGATGTGGAAAACAAATCTGAAAATTGACATTGAAAATCCGCTCCTCAGGAATTCATTACACCTTTGGAATGAGAAAAAGCACCTCAAATAGGGCTATTGAACGAACAACCCAGAAACATTCTCAAAAAACTCTGGATAAGTATATGTTGGTGCTAGCCACGGAAAATTCAAGAAATTTCCACCAAGAGTCACTTTGGAAGCCGATAAAAACCAACATAAAAGGTGCCAGAAAAACAGAGGCTTATCCCTGTCAAGGTCGTGCTGGCCTCAGTCTAGTAGAGCACTTAAGCACACGTGTAATTTTCAGCACACAAATAATTTCACTGTAAACACTATTAAGGCAGCTTATAAGATCAAGGCTAAACTACCTACACCTTTTCCTACAAAGCCTTTAAAGCACAAGAAAGTCTGCAAAAGCACTTTATTAATATAACATCTCCCTGAAGATCTAACCTTGACCCTGTTCATTCTGAAGAGTAAATATGTTTATTGAAATATTCAACAATTAGTCGCAACAAGAACAAAACCTTAAGTCACATCCAATTACAAACAAAAAGGTCCTTATGGTAATCAGCAATTACCCAATGCTTTTGCAATGCTATTGCTTGATATTGCCCCGTTCAAGGCTCCACATCTTCAATCTTTAGTCCAAGCCTGGGAGCAGGGTTTCTCTCCTCCTGCTCTGCAGCACCACCTGAGAAGGATGCTTGGATGAAGCCACTCCACGTCCAGCCGGGAGCAACGAGAAAGGCAATACCCAACCGCTGCCACTGCGAAAGGGTTGTCACCAAGAGCACTGTAGCCCATTATTAGATTGTCAGGAATCTTTGATTTAAAGGCCATAAAAGCTATATTTTATCCTGCATTTTGCAATACCAAGGGTTTTCTAGCCTGTAGGATTAAATTGCTTAAGAACTGAGAACTCTCCAGCCTTAATTGCATTTTCTGTTTGTTTACGCTGGTGGCATATGAGTCCAGGTTCTGTGCAGAGTCACTGAACAAGAGAAACAAAGTCTACAGCACCCAATTAATGCAAAAAAAACCCAGAACGAACATTGTTTCACATGCGTGGATTCATTGACAAAACAAAGGTACAAGAATGAGCTACGTTTACACAAGACAAAGGCACGATTTGCTGCTTCACCAAAGTAAAATGCTCCCGCTGTGGCTCGTTCAGGGTTTGCAGATATTTAGAAAAAAGTCACCCCACCTAAAATTGGAGCGATATTTTCCTCTCTTTTGTAGAGAATTACTGGTGGAGGGAGAACTGAAAAAGACTTCCACCTCAGCAAACCTCTCTCAGAAGATAATAATCTGTTAAGAGCCCAGTGTCAGAGACTCAAACCGAAGCTGAACTGCTTCATTTCAAAATACCTCTCACAGCAGGCTCCGTCCCCTCCTCCTTCCTTCACCATCACTTGCACCGCACCATGTATTCCGAGAAGCCAATTAAGACAGACAACTGATCTATAAATCCTAAAAACAAGGTTAAAAGTGCTAACCCATTGTGATGGGCATTTTTACTGAATGTGCCTTTTGTAGCTGATTTTGCAATACTGTTTCCTCAGTCATGCGGGCACGTGCAGCCTGTTACAGTTTTAAAATCCAACATCAAACCTCTCATTTTCCATGCGGCAAAAGAATGACTGCCCGGCTTCTCTTCCAGGAGGGCAGAAATGTCTGGGAGTGGAAGAATCTCACCAATTTGGACAGTGCTGCTCCCACCGGGAAAGAAAAAAGGGTTATTTCCCTTCTGTCAAAACAGCATGTCCTGGAAGGTGCTTCAATTTTCCTGCAAAATGGACCAGAAGAGAATGAAAAAAAAAAAAAATGAAAAAAAATCAGAAAGTCTCCTGAAGAGAGAAAATGCTCTCCTCAGAAGAATGTTAAACTAAGGCAGAGATATTGAGAACTGATCCATGAAATAAAAAAGGTGAGCATAGGAAACGGCAATGCCTTTGGAGCTGCTTTGCAGATGTCCAACCTTGTAGAACCCTTGTAGTCACATCTTCCAGCGACCAGCGCTTGCAGAGTCAGAGGGTCTCTGGCTCCGGTCCTTGGGCGGCCCTTATCCCATGGGACAGACCCACAGCATGGGTGCTCCCTCCCCAGGAAAGTGCATCCCATGGCAGAGGCTGGACACTCAAGAGTGCAGACAGGACAAAAACCTTGGCTTTACTGGGAGGAGATATTTCTCGCTCCCATTTTGTTTGTGCTGGTTTGGCTGGGTGCTTACAGGGGACACTCTTGCAGAGGGACATCTCAGTGATCTCCCCCCAACAAATCCAAGCTTTACTGTGGAGTGTTGGGTGCTTCAGATTTAAGTCTTCACATCAGCAAGGTCAAAGTCAGAGGTCTCACACCTCTGTGAGAGCTGCAAACAGCCAAGCCCAAGGATAAGGACAAGAGATTTATAAGTGTGTCCAAGGGAAGTACTCCAGCTTTGCAGCAGAACCTGTGAGCACAAGGACCTCACACTACAGTCATAAGAGATCCTTCTCTGTAGAAACATGTTTTATTTGGGGTTTTTTGGTTGGTTTTGTGGTTGTTTTTTTTTTAAATTCATAGGTCTTGAACACTACAAAGATACAGAGAGTGTTAACGAGCTACTAAAAAAAAAACAACATAGGAGGCTCCAAAAAGTTCTTTTTTTTTTTTTCTCCATAAAAACCTGTAATACAGTCAAACTAAAAACAACTGGGAGATGTGTTGCCTTCCAGAAGCTTCATGCAGAGCATGAACCACTGATGCTCGTTTGCCTCTGTCTGGATTCTTGCCATGCCGATGGACCTAGCTCTGCCTTTGGGGTTGCGTGCCATGAGAGATACTGTTTGTCCAAGGGAGTGGACACACAGACTAGAATGAGACACTGAGATAAACAGATTAAAAATCCCATTAAGCTGTGAGTCAGTATAAACAAATCAAACTATTTAAACAAATATTTCTGGTCAGAAAGAAAAAGAGTGATGGCATCTGAGGTTGGGGGAGGAGGGGGATGTCCATCCTGAGTACCTGTTTACATGGAAACTGGGAAGATTCACCAAATACTTTTAGCAGTGGCAGCAGAGTGGTGCCCAGCAGCAGCCCCCACACTCTCTTTTGTCCCTCTTTCCCCCTGCCAATAGCCCATCCCTGCTCCACTCCTCCAGCTCCCCAGACCCAGCTTAGCACAGCCAGTAAGGAATATATCCCACAGGTGAACTGAAAAAGGTTCTTTCTGTCTGAGGCAGCAGAAGCTTTTGCTAATCGCATCTCAGCTGGAGACTATGCTTTTCGTATCTTGTGGAAAGGACAGTCTGCCTGTTCTTTATATGTTTGGTAATGACTTCCCTGAAAGCAATCCATTAAAGAAAAAAAAAATAATCAACAACTATGCACTGAAGAAAAGAAGAAAAGCAGGGTTAGCTCAAGAAATAGCAAACAGCACTACTGCAATGCACCCTGCTGGAAGAAAAGAAGAAGAAATCCTGGCAAGGGATGAGAAATGCTGGAGTGGCCACAGAAGACGATCCCAGTGAACAAGTGCTCTGCAATCTGAGCAACACACCACCTCCGATGAGCCCTCCTGTGGCTGCAGCCAGCCTCTTCCAGTCCTTCTACTTGAAGTGATGGATTCCTATAAGCACACGCATACCTTAAACAACACACAGCGAAATGCAGAATGTGATCAAACATTTGAATAGTGATGAAAAACAGAAGAGAGATGCAAGCGTACAAAGCAGATTCATACCTTGTATGTAGATCTCAGTGTTAACGTTGATATAGCGAGGTTTATTTCAGTGTTGGCTTGCCACGGTCTTGCCACGATCCAAGAAAATGCAGATAAATTAAACAATAATAAATGATTTTCTAGTCATAGCTTCAGGAACAAAAAACGCTAATCAATATTTTCAGAGAATCTCAAAAAACATCTAGGCTTGGTATAAAGGAAAAATCTGAGTTTCCCACTGATCCATCAAAGAGAAAGCCATGCACAGGTATTGATTGCACACATCAGGCAGCATGTTGCTGTTCTCAGTTTACAACCACATATCAGCCTTCACAGAATGCAGAAGAAAAAAAAAAAAAAAAAAGAAGAAGAGAGAAATAAAATTCTAACAGTGAAATAGAACAAAGAAATGACCAACGAGGGAAAAACAAACCCTTGAACCCACAGAGCAGTGCCCAAAAGTGAGGGACACTTGAAGTTGCATCTAAAAGGCAGCCTTGAGTCGATGCTCTAGAAGAGCAGCTCTCAGGAGATGGAGAGGGCAGGGAAGGAGCCGGGGCAGAGCCGGCAGAGGCTGGAGGAGCCCGAGACAAAGCCCTCGCAGCCGGAGAGCGATGCCATGGGATGCAGCAAGGGGAAGGTTTCCTAGTTTTCCCTATCCTTTCTCCTATTCCATTCCCAAAGCTTCTGAGACACATGATG
>JAHREE010147096.1:0-12690 GCA_033628505.1 Tringa tobata | reverse complement strand
TCCCTGGGTAGGGATGCTCCCCAAAATTCTGCATTCCTGGGGCAGGGATGCTCCCCAAAATGCTGGATCCCTGAGGTGGGGATGTTCCCCAAAATTCTGCTTCCCTGGGGTGGGGTTGGTCCCCGAAACGCTGCATTCCTGAGGTGGGGATGCTCCCCAAGTTGCTACCCAAGATGCTGCATCCCCTCTTGCCCGCAGCATCCTTTTCGGAGTCTGGAATGGGAGCAGGGCACTTGCAGCCTGAGCTTGTTTATTTCTTCCTTAAGACAGCATTATCTTTGCTCGGGGTAAACCCAGGATGTTCTAATTCCTCCCCCCAGCTTGAATTGCCCTTGGTGGACCCAGAGAGATGAGACTCCCTGCCTCCCTCTCCGTGCCCCAGCCCAGCTCTGTGCTGTTTCTCACCTGCCTTTCTACACCCCTTCTCCTTCCAATCCCCTTCTCCTTTTTCCCCTCCTGGCATCCCAAACCCATCAACCCCTGCCTGGGATCATCCTCAGCCCCCTCCCTCCCATCTCCTCCTGCTCCAGCTCCTGCACGGTGGAAAAGGCATGGCAGGAAGGGTGCCCGTGTATTTTCAGCCTCAATTAATGATATTTACCAACTGGAAATGATGAGGCAAAGCCAGAGCCATGCAGACCACCAGTGTGCCCACCACAGACCACCAGTGAGCCCGGGGCATCTGGGTGGGCTGGGAGGAATGGAAGGGAGAGAAAAGCATTGTTGAGCTCAAACCCCGGCCGAGGAAGGGGTTTATTTCAGAGGGGGGAATCATCCTTTGAGGCACCGGGCGCTCCAAGGAAAATTAAAACCCAAAATGCCCACGTTGGGGTTTTTCTGTGGGGTTTTTTTATGTTTCTCCCCTTCCCCATCCCGGTCGCTCCTGCAAAAATCCCAGCTGTGGCTTTGCACTGGTGATGGCATCGTTGTCCTCGTGCCAGGGGCTCCGCTCGAGGGGGGTGAAGCTGTTGCTGAATGAGCTCAAGAAATCAGGCCGGGGGATTTGGCAGCAAGAAAGGGGTTTCTTGCCGGTCTGAAAGAGCAGGAGAGGTTGGCAGATGTCCCATGGTGAGGGGTTTAAGAGACAGAAGCTGTGACTCGTGGAGCTGTTAGGAAGTTTGACTCCTTTCACCCTCCCTGCCTCAGTTTCCCTGAGTGCAAACCTGTTTCCCAAGCCTTCCCTGCCTGGTTTAAAAAGNCTCAGTTTCCCTGAGTGCAAACCTGTTTCCCAAGCCTTCCCTGCCTGGTTTAAAAAGTCCACATGAACCCCAGGGGGGTCTCTTTGGGAATGGGATGGGATGGTTGCTCCTGCCAGCTCCGTCAGCGGTGTGGTGTTTCACCAAAGCCTTTTCCCAACTACCCATGTACCTGGCCAGAGTCAACCCATCTCCAACAGCCTTTCCCCGCCTCTACCCCAAATATCTCCCAGGAGGGAAGGATGGGAATCACCGGATGATGTTGTGTGGGCTTTCCCTGGGGACACCACGCACAAAAACTGGGGGCTGGGGACCCTCCACATGGGGCTGCAGGGATCAGGGTCCCATGGAAAGGTCAGTAGGATGCTCTGTCTGATGATCTCAGGGCACTTGTCCCCCTGTCAACAGCCTTTGCTAGTGGTTATGTTTCCCCAAATACCCCCACTTGGGTCCCCAAAAAGCTTTTCTGGGAAGATGAGGGACAGCTGGGAGAGCAGAGGAGTCAACATCAAGGATTAAAAATTAACCTGGGTGGGTTGGGACCTTAATGACATCCAAAAACCAAACCCTGCTCTGCAGAGCATTGCTTCATCCAGCTTGGACTCCTCCTGCTATTTGGGGATCCAAAAGGGCTCGGGGACACTTGAAATGGGGTTGGTGGCAGTGGCTGCACCTCGCTGAGGGCGAAGGTGGACGGAGGCACCGTGTCCCCTGGGAACTACCCCAAACCCTGGGTGAAGGCTTGGGCTGGAGATGTTTTGCAGCCCGTCGGCATCTGTTTCCAATCCGCCTGCCAGCTTGTGCTCATCTCCCCCCAAAACCCCCCCAAAAACCCTTTCTCCTCCACAGCTTCCAGGCTGGCCAAGCGGAAAGCCCTTGTCGGAGCAGAGCTCCCCGTAAATCACCGGGCTCTGCATCACCGGGGGCTCGTTTTTCATCACAAAGACACCAAAGAAAAGAAAAAAAAAAACCCAAAAAATTACCAAGCGGGGGAAATATCCCGCTCAGCACAAAACTGGCACGGCCCCAGTTTGCCTTTTCCCTCCCCCGTGAGAATCAGGCTGGCACGGGGTGATATGTATATTTATTTTTCCGGGGTGATATGTATATTTATTTTTCCTTTCCCCCCTTTTGGGGGCTGTGGTGTTGCTCCTGTGAGGTCCCACGTGGCGGCTTTTCGCGGCAGATCCAATCCCTGGTGATAAAAATAGAAAGCAGGGGCTTCACGCCAGCAAGGGAAAGAGGAGAAAGAGGGGATGAAATGCGAAATAAATAAAAAAATAAAGGCAAGCCAGTGGCACTCGCTGGGCTGCGGGAAGGCTGGGGGAATGCAAGGAGTTTGCTGGCGGCTGTGGGTATTAATCTGGGGGAAATGGATTAAAATGCTGTGATTTTGCCCCCGTCCTTCCCTTTGCCACGCAGGGGAAAACCTCTTTGCTGGTGCAAAGCAATGGATCCGCACTGATTTATGCCCCTTAAGTGTGAATCTAAACCCTACAGCCTGTTTCCCAGTTGAATTTGGAAATTGCTGTGGCCGCTGACCCCTTTAAAGGCAGCGCCAAGCTCTTGTGCCAAGGGGTTTAGATCCCACCCCGTGTCACATCTATTTTGGTTTCTCTGGGATGGGTTTCAGCCCCCCAGCACCTGCCTGAGCCCCCCCTGGGACTCCCAGCACCCATGGGTGCCTCTGCCCTGTGCTGGCTGGCTAATTCAAAGTGGTTTCAGCAGCTTAGGAAGCATCTGATAGTCTCAAATATCACAGAAATGATGATTTTTTTTTTTCCCCAAGATTTTGTTCTCTGTATGACATTTTTTTTGTCGCTGACGCAGGGATTTGTCCTCAAATTTAATGTCCCCGCATCCTCGTCCCCCGCTGAAATAAGGATAACAACCAAAAAAAAGAGAGCGGCTGGTCTCATGGCTCTGATTTTGGGGGGAATAAGCAGGGGACATGAACTAGGAGCATCCCCACCGGGTGACAGCTTTTGGGCTCCGGCAGCACCAATATTTACAGCCGGAGTGGAGGAGCTGCAAAATTGGCGGCGATTCAGGACAGAGCAAGGAAAATGATTGGAATGAGGCTCCGGGAGCTTCGTTTCTCCCCTGGAGGGTAGGAAAGGGTTTATCCGGCTCCCTCCCTCTGCGGGGAAAGACAAATTTCACTGAGGGATCCGGAGGCAAAAACCAGGCGGTGAACAAATTGAAAGTGGAAATGAGGAAGGTGTATTTAGCAGCGAGGTTCGTTAACCGCTGGAAGTGTTTGCTCATGGCTGCTGTGGCTTAAATGGAGTCTGGGGGGGTCGTCTTGCTTGGCTCCCCCAACCCCTTGAATATTTGCTCTGGTTCACAAAAATCCAGAGGGCGCAGCCATTCCTCATGGAGACCCCACCAAGGTGCCAAGGGAGAGATGCTGACAAGGAACTTGGGATTTTTATGTGAGTTTAGGGAGAGTTTTTGCAACCAGATCTTATTTTGAGCTGGAAACATACTTCAATGCCAACGGGGAGCCCATCCCTCACTAATCCCGACATTGTAGCAGTAGCAAAATGGGACTTTCACCTCTTTTCCTTCCCAACCACCTTGGGCTGCACCGACCCAGCGTAAAGCTGATGCCCGTCCCCAAAAACCTCACAACCCCAACCCAAAAGGGTGGTTGGAACCAGACACGCAGGGAAAAAGCTGCCTTTGCCTGGTCACGGTGAGTCATCGGCAACCTCAAGCCTGGTGAGGTGGTGCCAACTGCTTGCTCACCCACCAGCAAAGAGGAAAAAAAAATCCCCCAAGGCGAGTCCAACAACGCAACAAAAAGCCATTTGTGAGTCTTCTCAGGAAGAGCCACCCAGTGCACACACAACGTGCTGGCAGGGAAAAAGGCCACGCCATTTCCATAGGAGCATTCCTGCTGGCGGCCTGGGGATCTGGGCAATCCTCCTCCGTTAAAATTAGCAAGGAGGAATGTGCAATTCCTACCGGGATGGCTTATGGAAATGATAAACAGAAAGAGAATAAGTCAAGTTTTATGTGTGGATTTAGAAATCTCGGCAGCTGGAGCGTTCGATTCCCCCACCGTCAGCATCGGGCTTGTAAGAGAGGAGGGGGGGGAATAAAGCTCAGGCTGCTTCCAGAAGTTGCACATTTTTAGCTAAATTAGTTTAATAAACAGTTTGGTTTATGATTCAAGCTTGCTTAACCACACAAGCAAAACTGATACAAATCAGTTGTAGGCTGGTGTGCGTGCGCCGGCCGGGTTTGCACGAAGCTGCGAGATGGTCCTCGCTCCCCGTGAGGACACGTGGAGATGACCCATCACAGATAAGGGCTGGGTTAGTTCAGGAAAGTGGTCAGAAGAAGAATCCGAAGCATTTAGCCCCAAATCTTGCCTTGACCATTGCCCAAATGAGGTGGTGCAGGAGGAGCACCAGCACAGTGCTGAGGATGGTCCTCCAGCCCCGCGCTGCATGAGGACCAGCATCCTTTTCTCTTTGGTGAGCACATCCCTTCTCTCCCTGGATGGTCTCTCAGATGCGTTGACATTTTTCTCAGACATTCTTTTTAAGCCATAGAGATCTTCGTTTTGGGTTGCCGTAACTACAGAAATAAACACAGAAGTTTTCTGGTGGTGAATATAAATGACTTGTGGTTTCTGACCAACCAACTTCTGTGCACTCAACTTCCAGATGCTTCGAAGAGGGCAGCTTTTCAGAGAGCGCTGATGACGTTGTCTGGGAAAAAAAACAGGGCTGTTCAAAGCCCTTAAAAGTGGGGTCCCAAAATTTAAGGCAAAATGTCATGAGTAGGAGCTGATGGAGCTACTGAGGTGGGGGGGATGTCCAAACTTAGTGACATGCATGAAGGTGCAACAAGAAAAAATGCTGGTGCCTTCCCATGTGCACGTCTTATGAGTGATGAAGGTGGTGATGAGTGATGAAGGCGGTGAGGTGGTGATGAGTGATGAAGGTGGTGATGAATGATGAAATCAGCACAGGCTGATTTGTTCAAAAAGCACCTAGTAGATAAGCTCCGTGTCCTCACAGATATTAGAAGTGCTGACAAATGGGAATTCAGGTCTTACCTTCCTTGTTTCCCCCCCAAGACACTGAGAGTCACTGGAGAAATACCCAGACTCAGTTGCTCCTTTGCTTTTCTTGTCATGGTCCAGAAGCAGAGAGGTCCAAGCCATGCATGTCCCCATTTCTGCTGGACAAACCCTCTCCGTGAGCTTCATCTCACCCATCTGCAGCACCAAAATCTCTGCCACAGTCCCTGACTCATTCTTGAAGCTCCAACACAGGGATGTGATGGATGGTAAGAGCAAAGAGTCAGTCTTGGGGGACTTCAGCCCTGCAAGTCCAGGTGAGGAGTCCCATGGTGTCCTCTTACAGATGAAATCTCAGCCACTGGCAAATGTGTCTCTGGGAATATCCCTTGGAAAACCAACCAGGGAGGAGACCAACAGCTCTGCTTTGGGAAAAGCAAAGCCTGTAGCAGAAAAGCTGGTGGTAAATGAATGAAAGTCCAGCAAAGGAACTGGGAGCTGTGAAGATCTCAGCCCGCTAGCGGGGCTGCCTAACCTAAACCAGATTTCTGTAGGAAATAACTCTAGGACATTTCCACCACAAACTATGCACTGCTGCTACTTGGATAAGTATGTACATCGTCATCCCAGTCTATTTTTTCCTCATCTACCCTTCCAAGCATTGTTCCAAGGCTGAAGACGCTGCCGCAGCCGGCTGGATGCCCTGGGAAATAACTTTCCCACCACTTTCTCTCTCCTCATGGAGGGCACAGGGAGAAGCAGACAAGAGGTCTCGCCGAAGTCAGCGGGAAGTACACGATTGTGTGTGCGTGTGTTATTATTTAGGAGCATGGTTGGGAGGAGGCAATGTTGGCTTTTCATCCCCATCACCAGTGGAGCAAAGCTGGAGTTCCAACTCCACGCAGGAGACCGTGGGACAGGCTGGGAAGCAAGAAGCCTGGCTTGAAAGTCAGGATGGAGAAGACAATATCCATCTGCTTTCCAGGAATGGAGGATGAACACAGGGGACCATGACCTCAAGCAGAGTTGAATGGGCCAAGGCAGCCCCAGCTTGCTCTCCTCCTCCACGCCGGATGCTCAGAAGAGCAGGACATGTCTACCCTGCAGCCCCATGGCTCTGCCAGCTTCTTGGTGGCTTGAGTTGCTGAATGAAAGGAAAGCCTGAAAAGGACATAATTTGCATTCCTGGGAAAGGCAACAATCCCTCAAGAGAATTTAATAGGTGAAGAATGGGATTTCTGATACATTGGTAGTTTTTTTAAAAAGATGTCTGCTTTCCATAGAAATTCTCAGATCGACGTTACAAAAGAGGGGAAGGAATCAACAGTCTTACACAGAAATGCTCTGTGGGGGAGTAAATTGGGTAAACTTTAACTCGTAGCTGAAAATCAACAATTTTCTGGGGTGGAGAGGAACCAAATTCAATCAAAACATGTCTTGACCACCTCTCAAAAAAAAAATCCCAGTATCTTTCTCTCCCAAAAGCTCCTAGGAACTGGATTGTCTAATCCAAGCAGCTTTCCTAGCGTGGCACAGGGGCTCGCTCTTCCATCCTTTCCACACCTTGTAGCCCTTTCTTGCAAATGCAAGCCCTGAACCTTGCTTTGAGAACTGTAACCCTCCAACGAGAGGAGTTCGAAAGCTTAGAAATAGCTGATCATGGGCAGGTGTAAAGAGCTGAATCTTCTGAGATGAAGCTGATAATGCAACATTGATAAGATTGAGGTGAGAGAGAGGTTGCCCATCTCCGGTAGGCACAGGGATAAGCAGTAAAGGAGATAAAAGTTGGCTGTGACAGTAAGTCAGATACGATTTTGTTGCTGGAATCTCCCCCAGGTCTGTGAGCAACCCTGTGCTGGTATTTTGGGCAGCAGAAACCTCTGTCTCCAAAGACAGCCCAGCCCTGAGGTTCCTTTTGGAAGGAGCAGGGGATGGAGGTGAACGTGGAAAATGTTCAGAAAAAAATCAGAGTCAATGGGGTTTCTTAAGAGTCTGCAATCCACTGCAATGGCTGTCAGAGGTCAGTGCTGGTGGCTGGAGTTTTTAGTGGCCATCCAAGGCTTTGGAGGCCACTGAGAGGGACGTATACCTCCATCTACCTGGGAGGAGAGAGGTGACCCAACCAACCTGCCAAGGTCTTGTCGATGTATGGCGATGCCACCCATGTTACCCCGAATAATTCCTGCACTTCCAATGCCACCTGTTTTTTCTGGGCAGGGAGAAGTCTTATTTCCAGGAGCTGGAGATGGGGCAACCCCATGGGATTTCAAGGCAGTTGGGATTTCCCCCCCATGTAGGTCTAGGCTGGCTGGTGTGAGGGCAGCAGGAATTAACTCTCCGAGCATCTATCGGCCCCTCAACAGCAGCTGCCTTGGCCTGAAGCCCAGGAAAGGATTTATACCGTCAAGAGCAAAAGGATAAACTTCAGCTCGGCATCGCTGACAGCTAAAGCTACCTGGAAGAGGAAACTTTTATTTTTTAATGCGGTGTTATTTGAACATCTGTTGGAGAAGGAGTTTGGGGAGCCTGGGCATTTCCTCCTGGGGCTAATCCAATTGACCCAGAGTGGGGAAAGCTTTATGAATGAGCCTGGGATTGTCATGGTCCCTTTGGGAGAGGGGAACATGGGGTTTAACCCTCCCAGGGGAGATGTGGCCTCACCTCTGAAGCCCAACCACAGGAACGTGGGGGCTCCTAACCCTGATCTTGGTGTGCATGGGCTGGACAGTGTTGCTGTCATCCCATGGCCCTGAAGATCTTCCCAGCTTTCCTGATTCCTCCTAAAATCCCCCGATCATCTAGGGTTTGGGAGTAGCCAGCTCCAGTCTTTGCAATTTGAACTATGCAAAGCAAATAAAACTGTAAGGCATAAAGCAAAATTGAATTTAGTGATCCTTTTGATAGGGAAGGGATTGAAGTTAGCTGAAAATCGCTGGGGTGAGGAAGGTGCTGGTCCTGGACGTTATTTCTGGATGTCCCCAGGACTTCATTGGCAGATGGAGAAGGAGGAATATTGCTTTGATCTGCTTTCTTTCACGATTGCCATTGCAAAGCTCTTACCACCACTCGCTCCCGTTCCTCCCTGTATTGCACCACTGGGTTTCCCAAGAAAGAAACCAGCACCTGGGCATGAAGAAATCCTCCCCAAAGAGCAGGGAAAGCCTCTGGAACTCGGGGTGCCCTGCCCCACCGCCCTGCTCCCACCCTCCTGGGGAGCCGACTTCAAAACGCCGGCTAGTAACGTGAACCCTGAAGGAATGAAGGGTTTTACCAGAGCTGGTACCAAAAATTCCCCGAGTCCCCGAGCAGCGTGTAAGCCCTGGGAGTCTAAACATGTTCCCTGGCATTAATCACTGGTAATAGAAACCAGAGCTGGCTCTTGTCCCCGCTGAGTCAATGCAACCCTTGACGACGCGTTGGGAAATACGCACGCAGGCTGAGAACGGGGCATGAAAGAAATTCCAGGCAGGGTTTTTTTCTTTTTTTTTTTTTTTAAGTGGAATTTCGAAATTGGAAAAACATAAAGGGATTAAAAATAGAAACAACAACAGCAGAAACCTCAGCAATCTGCTGGGCCCGCACCTCCCTCCTCTTCCTCCCTCTTCTGCCTCTCTTCTCTACCTCCCTGACCAGCTCTTCCCTCTCCTGCACAAAGTCTGGCTGGGCTGGGGGGAGTGGGTAGGACCTTGGGACAGAGAAAAGCCTCCTGTGATCCAGTTGGCCAAGTGGTTTCATGGCACCCTGGCACAAAGGGTGTTGAGGTGGCATCACAGCTGCACCATCCTACGAGACCTTTGTGAGTCCCACGGGTGTTTCAGGTGCCACCACTTGATGTTAAAACATCTCATCCCAACCTTTTTGCCATGAGAAACAGAGATGTCACCCAAGGGTTGGGGTCTCAGTCCTTGCTCCTGACCCTTCTTCATCCCTGGGCATCTCACGTTTGGATCTTTCCCCCTTCTCCATCTGTGTGATATGGAATGAGCTCAGCTAAAGATGGCCACGGGACTAATTGCAGTGGAAGGGACCTTATGAGCACTTAGGAGAGATGGGCTCTCGAAACACTTAATGAGGTTTCACTGCAATGGCAGCTAAATGATCTCCTCTCCCTAGTGTTTAGGAAGTGATCGATAGAGGATTCTGATGGGGAGATAAATCTCTCCACGACTTTATTGGATGGTGTCAAAAAGCAAAAGGACTCTTTTCAAGTCAGTGTCCCTAAGCATCCCCGTCTCTGGGGTGTTTTGGAGCATCGGGGCTCTACGTCCACCCAAAGAAAATCACAATCAGGAAAAAAACCAACCCCACCCCAGACCCCCTAAACAACCATCCTCCCTCGCTGCAGCAAATTCCCACCAGAAGAAAACTTGGATGTTTCATAGAAATGTTAAAAAAAATGTGATGACAATCCCAGCCCCCGCTGCAGCCTCATGCTGTTCCCTGGGGGGGGATGCTGAACTCCAAACCTCTCAAACCCCCCCAGTCCTTGGTCTCGTAGGAGTTATCCCTCTAGCAGAGGTTTCGATGCATAATGGGACCAGTTTCTCTTTCTCTTTAAATTCCTGCTGGTTTGACTCCGGTCCGACTGAGGGAACATCATGCCTGGGGACAGCAGAGGGAAATGTTGTTTTAGACACTATTTTTTTGGCAAAGCCCACCTAAGCACGAGGATTTAGCATCTCCTTAAGATAAGCAGGGAAACTGAGGTACGCAGCCAGGCGCAGGAGTTGGCAGCAAGTGCCTGTATCCCCCAGTGATGCTCCTGGGGAAAAAAGGAAAGCTGAGATTGCTCTTTCCTTTTTATCTTCAACATCTCCCCCACTTCCCCAAAAATATGAAGAAAAGAGAAGGAAAATAATTAATTTTATAAAACATTCCTTCTTAAAGGCTCCGTTGAAAGCCCTGTAAGAATAATACCATGTATTTGCAGTATTGTAGCATCTAAGAGCCTCTCCGAGGGAAGAGGTCATGTTTATCCGCGATCTGTGAGAAAAAAAATGGGGCAAAAACCAATGGTTCCTGCCCACGCACTGCGGCGTTGAAAGAGATACTCCGTCCCAGATGGATGCAATTAGGGGGGAAGGCAGCAAGAAAAAATATTACGCAGGTGCTGTGGGACGTTTCTGGAAACTTCAGATGCTGCTTTTCCCAATGCTTGAAATCCTGCTCCTATTTACTGAATTATTGCTGTTTTCCTGCGCGCGCAGCCCGGTCCAGGAGCCGTAGGAAACTCTGGGAGGGTGCTGGAGGCTATTTTACCTTTTTTCCCTTTTGCTGCTTTTCCCAATTTTATGCCCCACTACGCCCCCAAAACATGGTTCTTGCATGTGGTTCTCTGTATCCACGTTGGATTCTTCACCATGGGACTTGTGGCTTTGAAATAAGCCCTTTTTTTTGGTTTGATTATCCTACTCAAATAAAAAAAAACCCAAGTTTTTCCAAGGAAAGCACTGCAGGGAGGCTCCTCGCTGCCGACCGTGAGAACTTGGGCTTTTAGGAGGGATTTTGACAACTCAGTTTATTTGATTTATTTATTTTTCCTCTGGCAGAGAGAAAGGGGATGCAAATGGCTTTGGGCAGCAGGGTGGAGGGTGGCATTGCTCTGGGTGAAGGGCATCACATGTGTCCATGGGGAGCTGGGCAGCAGCTTTTATTTTGGCCAGGATTGCATGAAAGCTTGCACAAAATTCCCTGTCTCATCCCCAGGATATGAAGGCGAGGGAAATATGCATCCCTGTGTTGTGCCTCAGTTTCCCCATCCTAAAAATGATATAAAAACGCACTTCTCTGTGATTTTTCTTGGCAGAAGGGATCCCCAACCTCCACATTTTAGATCCAGGACATGGAGCTGAACAGCACCAATGGAAAGGATGGAGGAATGGGAAAAAAAAAAAGAAAAACGAAACTGGGGGAAAAGTCCCGTTTCCATTGCCATGGAAAGAATTCCCAAGGGCACCTTTTTCACAGGGACAGGAGGAGCCAGTTTTTCTGCCTCCTGGTATTTTTAGCAGCTGATGCCTCTGGGCAGGTCGTCCTAATCAGTTAGTCGCCAGCTCATGTTAAGAAATTTCGGTGACAATGCATCTTACGCGGGGTCATTTCCTCCAGGGCAGGCTCCTGCTGGCCACAGCAACACTGGGAGCTTCTGTTTAACATCTGCTCCTACTTCACCCGTGGCCTTTTGGGTCACTGGTTCTGCCCAGCACACCTCCCCTTTCACCCTGGCCCGCTCGGTGGGGACAGAGGAGGGAGCATCGCACCCACCCTTATCTCCCCATATCACTGCCTCCGATGCCCCTGTGATGAGTTTTGGCGTCTGGATGTGCTCCTCACTCCTGCACGAGGTCATCCGTGTGGGTCACATTTGGTGGCACTGGCCTTTGACCCATTGCTCCCAAGGAAAGCAGCTTTCTCCATCAGATAACTCTGTCTGTGTCAATGGGGACATCGTCACTCCAGCACGGTGCTGTGCATCACTGAGCCTGAGGATGTATGAGCATGCTGCCTGCTTGGTACCCACCTTTGCACCCAGAATTTTTGGGTCCAGCAACCAAAATTTATGACGAGCGTAGAAGCGCTGGGCTGCAGCACAAGCTCAACCCCGTATTAGATACCAGAGAATCTCCACTGCAGCTTCCATGGGGCCTAGTGGAAACCCTGTGGTTCCTGCCTGGTAATAGCAAGGGTTTCACTTCCCTGCCAAAAGCTATCAGCTTTCTGCTTTCCAATAAAATGGCTTTGGTAACGACTCGAGGGAACGCAGTCGTCATCGGATGGAGGCTCAGCAGAGAAGTTTATGGCCCTGGAGCCTCGTTTTTTCACGTGAAACCCCACCAAAGCAGCAGTAAAAATCTCTTCCCCGCTACTTTTATAGGGCAATGTCTCACCTGGGTGAAACACCACCCTCACCGGTGCGTGGATTCCACCTCCTGACTCACCAGGTTATCACAGGGTCTGGACAGGAAGGTCCACAGGCCACCTCTGTCCTTGGGCAGGAGGACGGGGTATCCCCGGGAAATCAAGCGCATGGTTTTAATTTTCCTCTCAATCCACAGAGAAAAGGAAAGCAGGAAGATTTATGGCCTCCCTTCTCCCCCTCCAGGTTTATAAATAGCGTTTATCAGGTGCTGGGCACATGGTGGCTTTTGGGGGAAGAGCAGAGAGGGATCAAAAGCAAGGCTGGGTTCCTCCTCCTCTCCCCTTTCAACATGTCTAATCTCTGCTCCCATCTATAAATGGCCACATTAACCTCTCCGGTTCAAACTGGAGATTCACTGGGGGGATTTTACCTCCTGAAACCCTTGAGACCAGCCCCCGGCTTCCGTGCACCAGCCCCAAATCCCCCCAGCTTTGATGTCTGCTCCCGTTTGCCCTGGGAAGTTCAGGTTATCCCGTTGATGAAGGGGAGAGGGGGAAGCTCCAGGGGTCCACGTGATGGAGACCCCACTTCCATGGGTG
>JAHREE010147077.1:0-13410 GCA_033628505.1 Tringa tobata | reverse complement strand
CAGGCCAGGATGCTGGTGGCCTTCTTGGCCACCTGGGCACACTGCTGCCTCATGTTCAGCCCACAGGCCACCAACCCCCCCAGGTCCTTTTCTGCCAGGCAGCTCCAGCCACTCTGCCCCAAGCCTGGAGCGCTGCAGGGGGTTGCTGTGACCCAAGGGCAGGACCCGGCCCTTGGCCTTGGTGAACCTCATCCCATTGGCCTTGGTCCATCCATCCAGCCTCTCCAGATCCCTCTGTAGAGCCTTCCGACCCTCAAGGAGATCAATATTCCCACCTAGTTTTGTGTCAGCTGCAAACTTACTGCGGGTGCACTCAATCCCCTTGCAGATCTTAAGGTTATACCTGCTAAATCCGTGTTCTATCTGCTAAATCCTGCAATAGCATTGCAAAAGCTGAGTGTACTTTGGTAGTTCCTGCTTTTAAAAGGAGGAAGGCTTGAGGAGCATGGAGGGGAAAAGAGGAGGGGAAGGGGATCAGGAATGCAGAAAATGGTTTGCCTTCTGGATAGGTCAAGACTTGGACCTAAATGTTTGCTGCTTAATCCTAGAGCTTTGGTGTGTTCATGGGGCATTATATATCTGTAACCAAGCCATCATTAACTCTTCCCAGGCTTTCAGTAAGAGACAAGGGGAGAGAAACCTATAGCTTTCTACTGTTGATGAAAGTGTGGCCATCAGGCAACATAATTAACCCTGTCTCCCTGCTGTACACCACGGGCTCTCGGATTGACAGGCTGCGGGATCTGCATGTTGTGAGAGCATTCTCCAGGTGACCCCCTCATTAGTCCTAATCACTAAGATGGATTGCATGCCAAGGAATAATTAACCAGCAGGAGGTAGGCAGCCAGCATCCTTCAAAGAGGTGTTTTAGGCTCAGGTGGCTGGTGGACCTTCAGGTAGTTCCCAGCACAGTTAGATCCTCTGAAAAGTGGCAGTCTTGCAGGTGGGATGAAATAGCTTATTTAAAAGGTGTAAATCCCTCCTAAATCTCTGAACTGCTTGTGCCACATATTTCCCGGTTGCGACTGTGTTGCTGTTGGCAGTGGGGAAGGTAGGAGGGAGGGAGGATGGAAAGGGGGGTCTTTAAGAGTAGCTAAAAGGGCTTTGCTTTTGTCAGCCAGCTTTCTCTCCTCATTAACGGCTCAGCATGATGTTGCTTGTGTGGTTTCAGACCTCGTGTTTCAGCTGGCAGCACAATGAACTACCTCCCCGCAATTCAGTGGATGGCAATCCCATCCTTACTGAAAGCCAAAAAGTGTGAGTAAAAGAGTCATTCAGGCTCATATCCTGAACCAGGTGCAGAGTCATTGTCTTCGTTTCCTTGTGGAAATCATCAAAAATGCTTCTAATGCACCCTTTCACCTCTCCTGCACTGAGTCAGCAGCAGGTTGCAGTCCCAGGCAATGGCCGAGGCAGCAGGAGATGGCTGTGGCTTGCCCTCCCTACAGTCTCAGCCTGCCATTACAGATCCAGGATTTTATTTAAAGTATGATGTTTTATACGTACAGGTACATTTATTTTGGATTTGCTGTCACCAAAGCTTGAGGCTTTGTTTAAGAACTTTATATTTGGATGCCTTTCTCTTTTCTTGGTCAGTGCTGTGCCTTGAAAACATGCCAGGTTTTGGACGTGCATGATTTTTTTTCATCCTATGCTGAAATTTGAGGATGTTTGGCAATGAGTCACAGAATCACAGAACGATATGGGGTTGGAAGGGACCTCTGGAGATCATCTAGTCCAACCCCTCTGCCAAAGCAGGTCCACCCAGAGCAGGTTGCACAGGAACGTGTGCAGGCGAAGAGATATGTCAGGGTGCTCTGCTGGTGCACAGTCTTGAGGTCATCAGTGAGTGTAGAGTCATAGAATTGTCTAGGTTGGAAGGGACCTTTAAGATCATCTAGTCCAACCATAACCTAACCCTGACAAACACCATCACTAAACCATGTCTCTAAGCACTATGGCAACCCGTCTTTTAAATCCCTCCAGGGATGGGGCCTCAACCCCTGCCCTGGGCAACCCATTCCAAGGCTTCAGAACCCTTTCCGTGTCAAAATATTTCCTACTCTCCAATCTGAACCTCCCCTGGGGCAACTTGAGGCCATTTCCTCTTGTCCCATTGCCTGGGACTTGGGAGAAGAGACCGACCCCCCCTGGCTACACCCTCCTTTCAGGGAGTTGGCGAAGGTCTCCCCTCAGCCTCTTTTTCTCTAGACTGGACACCCCCAGCTCCCTCAGCCTCTCCTCAGGAGACTTCTTCTCCAGACCCTTCACCAGCTCCGTTGCCCTTCTCTGGACCCGCTCCAGCCCCTCAAGGTCTTTTTTGTGGGAAGGGGCCCAAAACTGGACCCAGCCCCTCGAGGTGGGTCTCACCAGTGCCCACGACAGGGGGACCATCACCTCCCGAGTCCTCCTCCCCACACTGTTCCTGACACAGGCCAGGATGCTGGTGGCCTTCTTGGCCACCTGGACACACTGCTGCCTCATGTTCAACCATGTCAAAAGCCTTACTACAGTCCAGGTAAACAACATCTGCAGCCTTTCCCTCACCCACGGAGAGGGTCACTTTCTGAAGTGACCTTCAGTTTCTGAAGATCAGGTTTGTCAAGCAGGACCTGCCCCTCATGAACCCGTGCTGGCTGGGCCTGGTCACCTGGGTAACCTTCATGTGCCTCATAATGGCACTCAGGGGGATCTGTTCCATGGCCTTCCCAGGCACCGAGGTCAGACTGACAGGCCAGTCTTCAGATTCAGTCTTCAGACTGGTGAGTACCTTCAGCTTGGTCCCACCACTGGGTTTTGCTCTGATTTTCATACTCTGAGCTATATCCTTGTTTGGCAATGGGCTACCTTATCAGTTGTGTGGCTTATCTGCTTGCTGAAGATGTCCACATCTTATTTCTCCGTTTTTGTGCCCACACAGAGGGCTTCTTCTGTGGCTGGAGTACCACTTTCTGTGGCCGTGTTGTATGAAGTATAAACCAGTGTGATTTGATTGGAACTTCTGGATGCCAGCTCTCATCCAGAGTTTTCAGGAAATGGCTTTGGTACTGCACTGCCTACACCAGTAGCCTCCTCTTTCCTTCCTTTATCCTGTCCTTTCTGGATTTTAGTAGCCTCCAGCCATAAGGTGTTGTGGATGTTGAATGTTACTGTGTCAAGTGATAGCCCTCCATGTAGGAAGGGCTCAATTGGCTTTGGGAGGCTGTGTCATCTGCATTAAAGGTTAATCCTTTGCCAATTCACATTGCAGAAGATAAGCAGGGTTTCTAATCGCTACTCATTATGACCTGGTTTACTCAGCACAAGTTCTCAACTGTAGTTGCTTTGAGGCAGATTTATATGCTTTATTTTATACAATCAAATTTTCAAAGGCTGAAGCTCAAAGATGGATCAAGAATTTGTCAGCAATGGTATAATTTTCTATTTCCAAAGGATAAAAGATGTTGGTGGAGGTGGTGTTCTGTCATGAGATCAGGTGGAAAGAGCTTGCCCATCCAAGCTTAATAAATTGATTTTTAGGTACCATGGTTTCGAGTACCCTCACGGTGTTTCTCTGTGAGATAGTTTCCACCACTTTGATGACAAATACAATGCACAAGAGAAACCCATAATCATCTCCTGCATTTCTGCAGTGTTGTGCAAGGTACAGTTTTCTATCTACTGCTGTTCAATATAACATTATATACTTATTAAAAGCCTCGAGAAGCGTCAGGGCAATTAAAGATGGTAGAAGGAAGGCAGCCACTCGAAGAAGTAGAAAAAAGCTTTATTCAAACTGCTCAATGGCAAAGAAATTAATATATCCTCTTGGAAATAAATGGGAGTTAGTTCTTGAAAATATGATGACATTCCTCTGAATAGGAGTAAATAACCTCTCTCAGGAAAAATCTGTGTAAAAGTTCCGGGGGGGGGACCCTCTTTGGCTTTTTCTCCTTTTTCTCTCCCTCTGCACTCACAGAGAAATGAACCAAAGCAAATGAGATTTCTGGGTGGGTGGTTCTGTGTTTCTTCTGCTGCTTTTCAGAAGCTCTTGTCCATAACCTTTCCACCTCTTTTGTGTATGTTCTTCCTTAACTAACGTTCCCTTCTGCAGTCTTCACCTTCAGCTACAGACAAAGTGTGAACTTTCTCTGATTTGTACAATGATTTGTGTGTATTCACCCAGAGCTCTTGGCGCTGATGTTGACAATGTATTAATTGGGGCTCCATTCTTCCAAGTCTTCTTAATTTCTGAGCTTTGTTCTTCGTGTCCTCCTCTTTCCCAGGGAGAGGTCTGTGGAACAAATGGCCCTTGCAGCATGAGGGGCCGAGGGGCTTAAACTCCTCGGCAAACCCATGCCGGCGAGGAAACGTGCTGCCTCGTGGCAAAACTTGGGCTGATAAAAAGCTGATGCTTTGCTTGCAGCAGGTAGAAGCAAGTTTGGGAAGAAATCATAAGGCATCCCATGCACTGCTGTCTGAGCACCGGGGCTTTGATGTGCCATTTCAAATGGCTGCGTGGGAAAATGACTCCATTTTACAAGATAATGAGATTATTTGACGAGGGAAAGGCTGTGGATATTGTATACCTGGACTTTGGGAAAGCATTCGATACTGTCCCCCATACAATTCTAGTGGAAAATCTGGCTTCACACGGCCTGGATGAGCATACGATCTGCTGGATCAAGCACTGGCTGACTGGAAGGTCCCAAAGAGTAGTGATCAATGGATTTAATTCCAGCTGGCGGCCGGTCACAAGTGGTGTCCCTCAGGGCTCAGTGTTAGGACCATTCCTGTTTAACGTCTTTATTGATGATCTCGACAAGGACACAGGGTGTATCATCAGCAAGTTTGCAGATGACACCAAGTTAAGCAGCAGTGTTGATTCCCAGGAGGACAGGGAAGCGCTACAGAGAGACCTAGATAGATTGGATCATTGGGCCAACACCAATGGGATGAGTTTCAACAAGGGCAAGTGCCAGGTTCTGCACTTGGGCCACAAGAACCCCCTGCAGCGCTACAGGCTTGGGGAAGTGTGGCTGGAGCTGCCTGGAAGAAAGGGACCTGGGGGTTCTAATTGACAAGCGGCTGAATATGAGCCGGCAGTGTGCCCAGGTGGCCAAGAAAGCCAACAGCATCCTGGCTTGTATCAGAAATAGCGTGACCAGCAGAAGTAGGGAGGTGATTGTGCCCCTGTCCTCAGCACTGGGGAGGCCACACCTGGAGTGGTGTGTCCAGTTTTGGGCACCTCAACACCAGAGAGATCTGGAGGTGCTGGAGAGAGTGCAGAGGAGGGCAACGAAACTGGTGAAGGGGCTGGAGAACAAATCATCTGAAGAGAGGCTGAAGGAGCTGGGACTGTTTAGTATGAGGAAGAGGAGGCTGAGGGGAGACCTCATCACTCTCTACAACTCCTTGAAAGGACACTGTCTAGAGGTTGGTGCTGGTCTCTTCTCCCAGGGAATTAATGACAGAAGGAGAGGGAATGGCTTCAAGCTCCAACAGGGTAGGTTTAGACTGAACATTAGGAAAGAATTCTTCACAGAAAGAGTGGTCGGGCATTGGAATAGGCTGCCCAGGGAGGGGGTTGAGTCCCCATCCCTGGATGTGTTTAAGAGACGATTAGATGTGGTGCTGAGGGATATGGTGTAGGGGAGGACTTTGTAGAGTAGGGTAGATGGTTGGACTCGATGATCCCAAGGGTCTCTTCCAACCTAGATGATTCTATGATTCTATGATTCTACATCACGCATTCTGCCCAGCGCATCGCCTGGCTTGGCTGGGATGTGTGAGTGATTTTGAATGGGGAGGGGAATAAAAGCCTGTGTGTGTTTGCATCCCTGCTTGGAGCCTGCAGCCTTTTAGCCTGCAGAAACGAGAACACAACTATTTGGTGCTGGCAATTACCTAGCAGAATTCCTGGGTTTTGCTCTGGGAATGACCCCAAGGGACGGGGCTTTTTTTTTCTACTTCATGGGGAAATAAGCGGTGCATCGGTTGGCATTTTAGTGAAATATACAGGATGACTCTTTGGGATGTATTCTTACAGTGAATGCTGTGCTATTCCAAACGAGCATACAGCGTCTCGGCGCGACCCGGGGAGGCATCGGATGTGGGTATATAGGAGTTAGGAAGTTTCCAGGCAGAAAGAAGTGTGAGGCCAAGCAGAGAAAAAGGACTGTAATTGCCATCGCTGTGGCAGTACTGAAGGAGAAGGGAATTGCCAGTGTTTAGCATCAGGTGCTCACGCTTTGGGCTTCGGCGTGTCGGAATGCTCGTTAGCATCTGGAGGCTGCTGCCCTGGGGTGCAGACATGAAAGGAAGCATTTACTGTGTGAAAATAGTTTCAAACATGCCAAGCCTGTTTCCCATCTAAAATCAAAACTCCTAGGCTGATTTTGTTGGCCTGTACATCAATAAGTTTGGCTTTAATGTTTGGTCCTTACATTTTTCATGTACTGTTTATTTGAATGGAAATACTAAAACTTTCTTCTGGCTTGCTGAGGAAAACCTGCTAACATCACACCAAGGAGCTCACAGCTGCTGGCTGTGAGCTGAAAAATTGTCTGTAGGCAGATCAACAGATCTCTCTGCTTTGTTTTCTGAAATTGCATGCCCAGGAGGGCAGTATCATTTTTTTTCCTCTTCCACAAACAAGAGACAGGCAACGTAACACAGAAGCAAAATGGGACTTGCCAGTCTGTATTACCTCCATCAGTTCATGTCAGTGCGCTGATTCTTGCTTCTCTCTGATGTCTGCAGACAGTAATAAATCACATTTGACCGAGCCGAGTCAACATCTGATTTGCAAACATGAAGTAGCATCTAATAAAAGTATATGCATTTCAGATTTTTAAAGAGTAGACATTGGATTAACCTGGAACAGTGCAAAGTGCAGCTGCGGTGAGTGAACCGAAGCTTTGCTACTTGAAAGTTCAGCATATACTTTATGTATGCAAAACTAATTAAAACTCAATTTGCTCTTGTTTTCAGAAGAGACTTCAAATACATCTGACTTAGAAACGACATCCCTCTGTATTACAAGGTGTTTTCAATCTTGTAATTTTCCCATTTGTCAGCTTTGATTTTAAACAAGAGCTCGTTACACAAAGCAGTCCTTTCCTCTAGCAGTGATCACCCAGCAAGCCTCAGAAGAATAAAGAATGATTCTTACTTTGGTATTTCCAGTGGATGGTACCTAATATTGTATAAAATGTCTCCGAGCATCCTCACAGCCCTTTTGGGTTGTTTTGTCAAGGGGAGAGGGGGATCATTATCGTGTTTGTACAACATGAGTAGCTACGATTAGCCCCTGGGGTATCTATTCCTAAAAATGCCACTGTCCTCTAACCTCAGCTTTCTTTTCCAAAGGACAGTGTGGTTTTTATATGTGCATTTCCTATTTCCTGGTGTGGTTCAGAAATCCTCACCGGTGGGTGAGCCGACCTACATCTGCGATCAGCGCCTTCCACGGGGCAGGCTTTTCTGGTGCATGTTTTTCACACTAGCGTGGTTCAACCACGCTGGGTTTTGTAGAGAAACACAAAAGTGAAAAGCAAGTCCGCTAAAAACAAGATTGAAAGAAGGAATTCCAAGTACTTCCAGCTGGCCTGGTGCATCTGCTGGAAAAAAGGCTGCTCTGTTGGGCTTTCCCGAGAAAGCAGACAAGCAGACTGCCCCTTCTTTTAAGAGAATAGTAGGTCTGAGCTAGTTCTAGGCTTATTTTAGAAAGAAGAGGCTACACTTCAAAAAAAGCTAAGCTAGATGTGCCTGTGCTCTAGTTTCTGTACATGGAAACTGTCTTTTTGGGCTCCTGTGCTGCTCTTGCCTGAGCCTACCGAGCACAGAACTGCAGTTGTACAACTTGTGTGTCACCCTTTGGCAGCGTGTGGGGCTGTAGGAACAAACGCTGTCTGATGTGTAAATGTGCAGGTCTGCGAGAGGAGGGGAAGAAGAATGAAACATTTAGTTTAGATTAAGCCCTGGTTTCTTGCCTCAGACCTGCCACCTTGATTCTTAGGTGATGACATTTGATGATCTAAACAAAGTGGCTCCTGGATGATAAATTCCCTTTTTCTCTGTCTCAGAATGATGACTCTATTTCGCGTATTTACATTCTCTCACTTTCTTCCTGCTTTTTATTCCTTGAACCAAATGACCTCCTAAAGTTCATAGCTCTTCTGCTTTTTCCAAAGTATTAACTCCGTAATGTCCTCCAAAACAGCTCCCCCATTCCCTTTCTCAGTTGCCAGCTGCCAGCTGGAGCAAGCCATCCATCTTCGGAGAAATTTGAGCTGATTTTTCCAGCCTCATAATCCTTGTACCGGGGGTGGGACTGCCTGATCTGCAGCGAGGGAATGCGGAGGGTCCTTCCCGGCTGGCAGAGAACACTTTCAGCTCAGCCTTTCTTTTCCTCTGAGCTGGACACAGACTCTTTGTTTGAGAGCTCGTTGCTCTCTCTTTTGAGTTCTCCGGAGTGATTTTGTATCAGCTTGGAGAAAGCAGGGACAAGGTTGAATTTAGCTGAGGGAAAGGAGGAAAATATAGCTTAAAACATCTCACTTCTCAAGCATCCCCGTTTTGCCGGTTATCGTGTCTTTTTAGTCACAGGCAAGGCAGAATGACTCGGTTCAAGCCAACCTTTGTCTTGCATCCTTTCCCTGTTGCTGAGTGAACTCATGATTTTGAGAGCTGTGCTCGTATGCTGCAGAATAGCAGAATCCCAGAATGATATGGGGTTGGAAGGGACCTCTGGAGATCATCTAGTCCAACCCCCTGCCAAAGCAGGTCCACCCAGAGCAGGTTCCACAGGAACGTCTCCAGGCGGGTTTGAATGTCTCCAGAGAAGGAGACTCCACCACCTCTCTGGGCAGCCTCTGCCAGGGCTCTGCCACCCTCACAGGAAAGAAGTTCCTCCTCATGTTCAGGTGGAACTTCTTAGGTTCAAGTTTGTGCCTGTTAACTCTTGTCCTGTCCCTGGGCACCACTGAAAAAAGACTGGCCCCATCCTCTTGACACCCATCCTTTAAATATTTATAGGTGTTGATCAGATCCCCCCTCAGCCTTCTCTTCTCCAGTCTACAAAGCCCCAAGTCCCTCAGCCTCTCCTCTTCAGAGAGATGGTCCAGGCCCCTCATCATCTTTGTAGCCTCTGCTGTCCCCTCTCCAGCAGTTCCCTGTCCTTCTGGAACTGGGGAGTCCAGAACTGGACCCAGTGCTCCAGANTCCCTGTTGCTGAGTGAACTCATGATTTTGAGAGCTGTGCTCGTATGCTGCAGAATAGCAGAATCCCAGAATGATATGGGGTTGGAAAGGACCTCTGGAGATCATCTAGTCCAACCCCCTGCCAAAGCAGGTCCACCCAGAGCAGGTCCCACAGGAACGTGTCCAAGCAGGTTTGGAATGTCTCCAGAGAAGGAGACTCCACCACCTCCCTGGGCAGCTTCTTCCAGGGCTCTGCCACCCTCACAGAAAAGAAGTTCCTCCTCATGTTTAGGTGGAACTTCTTATATTCAAGTCTGTGCCCGTTTCCTCTTGTCCTGTCCCTGGCCACCACTGAAAAAAGACTGGCCTCATCCTCCTGAAACCCATCCTTTAAATATTTATAAGCATTGATCAGATGCCCCCTCAGTCTTCTCCAGACTACAAAGCCCCAAGTCCCTCACCCTTTCCTCCTAAGAGAGATGCTCCAGGCCCCTCATCATCTTTGTAGCCCTCTGCTGGACCCTCTCCAGCACTTCCCTGTCCTTCTGGAACTGGGGAGCCCAGAACTGGACCCAGTGCTCCAGATGGGGCCTCCCCAGGGCAGAGCAGAGGGGCAGGATGACCTCCCTCCACCTGCTGCTCACACTCTTCCTGATGTCCCCCAGGATGCCATTGGCCTTCTTGGCCACAAGGGCACATTGCTGGCTCATGGGCATCTTATTGTCCACCAGGACTTTTATGTAAAGTAGACTAAATAATAGGCTAAAATAACTAAATAACAGCAATTAATCTCCCCGTGCAGTCTCTACGCTGGAAAGGCAGCAGCTCCTAATTCCCTTCGCTGCACATCTCTTTTCCTTTTTACAGAGCTGAGAGACGTTCAGACTTGTAGCAAAACACCTCTTGCTCCGATTCCACATTTCCCCGTGTTGGGTTACCGATGATGGGCTGTTTCTTGGCTGCTTGGCTCTCTGCAGCTCTCCCTTCTGCTGAACCGGCTCTGTTCAATGGATCAGGTGGGTTTGTTTTCAGCAGATGTTTCTGCCACAGATCAATGGAGAGTCTCCAGGTCGCTTCACTCCTCTCTGTGAAGTGATTGAGTATCAGCTGGAGGTGTAGCAAAGATATTCTCACCTGTCAAGACTTAAAACAGCTCTATTCATTAGCATGTTCAGTCATACTTCTGGTAGAGAAGCTTTACGCATAAAGCTTGAGGAGAACAATGTTAGGTGGCTCTCCCAGAGGCTGGTGTTGATACGGTGAGAGGAGAAGTTCCACTGGGATTTTCTCTAATAGGATCTTCTCTGGTAGGAGTCCTCCACGACGCCAGCACCGTGTGCCCTGGCAGATCAACACAGATCAACACGGATGAGTCTGTGGCATTAACAGCCCCCTCATCCTCATCTCCAGGGTCTTACTGCAGAGCACGACCTGGGGGGGAAGGCTGAGCACGTGGCTGGTGGTCAGGCAGGGCTGGCAATCAGCAGACAAGAAAAACGACCCAAGCGTGTTTGTCAACTGCTTTCCCAGTTTAGAAGCTTAAGGAAACTAGTGAAGGTACTTCAGTTTGCTCCGAGGGTGGCTGGGAATCTAGCAGTGCCCCTCTTGGTGGAGAATTAATTTTGTTAAGTGGAAAAGGATTTGTTTTCAGAAGAAATTGTTCACTTTTTGCCTTGGGAGGGAATAGAAATTTTGGGAGTGCCTGTTTTATCAGTAACCCTTTGCTGTCATAAATGCAATGTTTTATCGACCAACTATTCAGAAACGATTGTGTCTGGACAAGAAATGAAAACACCAGAATGCTGCTGGTTCTGTGCAACTCCGAAACCTGGGCTGGTTGCTGAGATGTCGGGTGAAAACATTGATTTACCGGAGGCCTTTTCCTGTTCCATCCACGTCACTCACCTGAGAGCTGTTGGCTTACGCTGCACTCTGAGCTTTCCCTCCAACTGCCAGGCCCGTCAAGGGGGCCACACTTCATCTCAGCCCAGCTATTTATTTACCAGGAAAACATGGAAAATGGGAGAGAGAGGAGTCACGCTTTGTGAGCACGGGACCTGTGGCCATATGGGTAGACTTGGCACCTGAAGCACTGTGTGACAAGGTGCCACATTCCCAAAGTCACTAAGAATGGAAATACCAAGAATACTTTTTTTTTTTGCCCTTCCAATGTGCATCTTTAATTAGTAACGATAATTGTACAGCCCTTTTAGCTCATCTTCTTCCTATAGGTAAAGAAGATAGGATTGTAGGGTACTTCAGGTCAGGAGGGACATCACGAGGTTTCAAGTGCAGCTTGCTGCTCAAACAAGCTTTGGAGTCAGACCAGGCTGCTTGGGACTTTATCCAGTCTGGTCCTAAAAACCTCCAGGGATGGAGCCTGCTCAAAGACCACATGCTCAGGCTGGAGTCCTTCATGTTACTTGCCACCAGTGGCCATCAAGCAGGTAGAGAGACATAGAAGCGAAGGCAAATAGCTCAGGTTGGCTCCAGTCTCTCTCCATGGTCTAGCAGCATGGGCTGGAAGGACCGAGTAACTCTTGGTCTCCAGATGTCCCCCAGGTAGATTATCCATACAGTGCTCTTCACATTGTTTGACATCCATGGTAAGGAGTTGGGAGATGTAGTGGAGCAGCACATGCCACATCCTGGTGGAATGCGCCTTAAACGTGTTATAGCATCGTAGCACTCGAATGAATCCAGACAAAATGGAGCTTTTTCCACCCCCACGCTCTTGTGGTACTGCTTGAAAGAGGTAAGGGTTTCCTGGTTATTGCAGGACCTCTATCTCCAAACTTGGTTCACATCCTGAGTATTTGTGGACGGGTTCATGCTCAGGTTTCTGCTAGCCATAGGTGAAGAGTACGTGTCTCCTCTGTCTGGCACAGACCTCTGTCCTCTCATCTGCATCTTTACATGGGGCTCAGGGGTTTGGACACTTGCTGTCCTTCAGCTGCCTCGTTGTTAGGCCAGAAAACTTACATTTTGGGGACGCTTTATGTTTCCCTAACAAATCCCTCTGAGTTCAGAATTGCCCAGGGCACGCGTGTTGTCCGGCTGATGTTAAGGTACTTTTGAGCCCCGTGGGCCTTTCTGCTTGCTCCATGGGGCATGTTTCAGCCCCACAAAGTGTCTTTCAAGGATGTGGTCAGCGTCAGAGGCTGGAAGAGCTTTTTGGGATTTCCCTGGAGCAATCTTTTTCTTTGTGAAGTGTGATTCCCCTTCAGAGCTGTCGATGTTTGGCAGTCAACTGAATTGTGTGTTCTAAACAGTATTCAGAGTCTGTTTCTGTGGGTGTAAGCGTGTGTGCGAGAGTGTAAAATACTGGTGTGGAAATTTTTATTCATTTCAGTCTTTTATTTTTGTGGATTTGCAGCTTCTGTATGAAGTAGCTGCCTTGGTTTTTGGAAATGTGTCTGTTCTTTTCTCGTTGCCTTTCGAGCACGTGGTTATCCCCTGGGTAGAAAGGGAGAGGAAGGGAAGGGTGGTTTTGCTGCTCAAAATTGTGTTTAATAAGAGATGGCAACGATGGCATGTCTCACTATGGCTTATCACATCACAAAACTTAAGTCTGGTTTTAATTTTAATTAAAAGAATACATTAAATTGACTGGTCGATCCCAGTCTTTTATACATTTATAGCTTCAACCTTTTTTTTTTTGGCTGAGGAAGGAGGATAGTAACTAGATATAAATGTGGAAAGGAAAATCGAACAGCGGGGGAACGGAATATGTCTTTTTTCAGTGTATTCAACAGAAAATGCCCCAGTGTTTTAAGACAGCTGAAGTTAAGCTAAGTGGCTTAGAAGGCCTGAGGAAAAAAAAAGTAAATCGGGGTTCCTCAGCATTTGATATATGTCAGTAACAAAAGTGTTGCTATGGGAACCCTGAAGATGAGAGTAAAGTTTCTTGTGGCTTTGTTTTTTGGAGAGCTGAGCCTGTGCAGCGTGGAGGCTGCCACAAACCAGAGGTGCTGGTGCTGCCGGGGGCCGAGCTGGCCTGGGGGGCAGCATTCCCAGCCCTCGTCTTCATCCAGCTCCCAGCCCAGACCTGCCCTCTCCATTCCTTCCCTCCTTATAAATCATCAAAGACGTTTCTTCTTATTTCTGAAAGGCTGTGTGTCGTTTATCAGAGAGTTTCAAAATACATCTGGAGCCTCTTCACGCTTCCCACCCGGACTGGAGGTTGCCCGAGGGGCTGCTGTGGCCCATTTACTGCAGGCTGGGCTT
>JAHREE010147064.1:0-12695 GCA_033628505.1 Tringa tobata | reverse complement strand
ACCTCCAACAAGGACTTCTCAGCAACTTAATGAATTGATGGTGATTTTCCCCTCACACATCACACATGGGGAGGCAGGAGGGGAGCCCAGCACAGCCCGGGGACACAGCAGCCAGGTCCCATGGCCAACACCTCCCTCAGCTGATGGCCAGGCAGGGATGGCCACTGGCCACAACACGAGTAGAAGCCTTCTGCAGCGCCTTCCTCCCAGAGGAACTTATCTTCAGTTTCCTGAGGGCAGGTTTTTTACTCCAATATATTTGTTTGACACATTTAAAGTGAGATCTTCCTGATTCTGTACAATAGAAAATTATTTCTGAAGTGGTGCTATGTGTTACTAATAAAAAACCTCACATATTTAGTGACTTAGAGGAGGGGAAAAAAACCCCAAAAGCAGAAGAGACCCTGTACGAGCAGAGGCTCCCACAGCTGATGGGGAGCAAGAGCCACAGAGCTCCCCTCTCCCTGTTTCGGACACGCAGCATGGTCTTGGCCAGTTCATTCAACGCACGTCTGCCCTGCAAAGTGTTTTGAAATCCCCAAATAAAGACCTCAGAGTACAATTTAAAAATATTGTATCACTTCTATGAGCAACTTAACCTCCCTATCACTCACTTTGCTCTGAGTTTACATTAGGAAAGAGCAAAACCACTTGGTGGATAAGGGCCTGACTGGATGGCTACACTCAAAGAGTCACAGTCAACATCTCAATGTCCCAGCAGAGACCAGTGATGAGTGGTGTCCCACAGGGGTCATTACTGGGACCGGTGCCGTTTAACATCTTTGTCGGAGACATGGACAGTGGGATCGAGTGCAGCCTCAGCAAGTTTCCTGATGACATCAAGCTGTGTGTTGTGGTCGACATGCTGGAGGGAAGGGACATCATCCAGAGGGAACCTGGACAGGCTGGAGATGTGGGCCCATGTGAACTTCATGAAGTTCAACCAGGGCAAGTGCACGGTCCTGCACCTGGGACATGGCAATCCCAAGCACAAATCCAGGCTGGGCAGATCAAGAACAGCCCTGAAGGACAACTTGGGGGTGTTGGTTGATGAGAAGCTGAACATAAACTCAACAGGGAGCCCCTCTGCTGGGAGGACAGGCTGAGAGAATTGGGGGGGGTTCAGCCTGGAGAAGGCTCCAGGGAGACCTTAGAGCCCCTTCCAGTCCCTAAAGGGGCTCCAGGAGAGACGGGGAGGGACTCTGGATCAGGGAGGGGAGCCACGGGATGAGGGAGGATGGCTTTAAACTGAAAGAGGGGAGATTGAGATGAGATCTGGGGAAGAACTTCTTTGGTGTGAGGGTGGTGAGACCCTGGCCCAGGTTGCCCAGAGAAGCTGTGGCTGCTCCATCCCTGGAGGGGTTCAAGGCCAGGTTGGACAAGGCTTTGAGCAACCTGGTCTGGTGGGAGGTGTCCTGATGCCAGGGGGATGGAACTGGATGATCTTGAATCCCTTCCAACCCAAACCATTCTACGATTCTAAAATTGCTTGAAAACAGAATAAAACCAGCCCAAGCCCGACTCCTGTGTTTCCAAGTGCCCTCTCCCAATGCACCATCCAACAGACAGGGGAAGCCAAGACACCCCAGGGCATGGGGGGCTGTGGCAGCGGCTCTGAGCTGTGGGGCAGCCTCCCCGGGCTTTAGGGGTGCACAGACCCAACCTGGGGCTGCCTCCCTGGCTGGTACCTACACCTTCTCCTGCCACAGGGCAGGGTGAGCAGGCAGAACCTCAGCAGGAGCAGGGATGGGGAGCAGGACTGCCCGAGCATCTCGGCTTCACGTGGCACACAGCTATCCCAGGAAGCAACATAGTTTTTATGTCTTTTTTTCCAATCTGCTATTTTCCAGTCCCAAAAAAGCTACAGGACACAGAGTATCGTTATACGTACTGCAACCTGAACACAGCAGGAGATTTTAAAATTTCAGCTGCATACACAAAACCCTCTAATACATGTATATTTTATTTGATTTACTGCGATACTTTTCTTCCATCTCTTGAAAGTAATTTTTCTCTAAAGCATAACTGCTTAATTGGCAAGTGTACAAAATATAATTACACTGCATACAAGTTACAATATTGCTTATGGGAATATCACTGTTGATGCATTCTGCTTTATTTTGTGTTTAATCTCTATTAAGAGATCTGTATGAAAATAGCTAGGTACTCTCGATTTTATAAACATGACATGTCTTTCAGTCATTTCTCCGCCTAAGCAAAGCCCAAACGAATGCAACTGGAAGGCAACAGAAAATTCCTGGGCTAGCCTAACACACTGAAGTTAATAAAATTCTTATGTTTTCCTCTAAAGAAAGTGCAATGCACAGGACACTAAAAATAATCACCAGCCTCTCCGGACTTAGGTTTGTCACATCCATTACACCACCACAGCGATGTGAGGACACGGTACATAGGAATACATCGCTTTTAATGACAATTTTAGGGTTTTTTTTTATTATTATATTCCCCACAAGGACCTTTGCAGTTGCATCTTTTATAGCGAGAGGATAAAGAGGCACCGCAGAGACACGGATGCCTCGTGCCAACATGATGAACAGTGCCCAGTGCTCGGCAGCAAAACACCTCTCGCCCTTGGTGCCCCCAGCTCTCCCCAGCCAGGCCAGTGCAATTCCCACTACATCCACAATTCCTGCTAAATTCCCACCCAGCCACACCAGCCTTGGCCTATTCCATCAGTATTTACACACACGAGTAACGTTATACACAGGAGTCGACGCGCTGTCTGGGAACGGGTCTCGCTGGCCTGACAGCTAACTAATATCAGCGTGTTTTAAGTGCCTTAAAGGTTTATTTCATTTGCTTGAGTAATGAGATTAATGCGATGTTTGTTTGTTTAAGCTAAATCATACAAAGCCAAACATCTAAATGTCCTTAATTCACAGCATTAGCCCAAGCCGCGTTGCCACGTGAGCCCGTCTTACTGCCCTGCTTTTCATTGCACCAACAAATTCCTGGTTTGCTCCAGTTTCCCTCCCAGAGGTCAGCCAGCACCCGGAGACCTGGAGCAGCCAAATAAACCACTCAACATGGCCACACTGCTAAGGTTTGCAGGTGCTCCCTATCTCCTTTGCAGCTAGGTTTTTAATATATTCAACTTCTACACCTAAAAAGTCAGTATATACCCAGTAGATATACACCTCTATTTGCATGTGTATATATCTCTCTCTCTACTGAGTATATATATATACACACACACACATATATACACGCAGGGGATCTGAAACAACGTTCCTGCCATGACAGCTCCCCCATACTCAAGCACACGGACCGGAGCCCAACGATCCCACAAACCTCATCCATGAACGATGGATGAGATGGACAGACCGACCTGAAAACTCACCTAAAAGCAGAGTAAAACTGCTAATATCCAACTTTCCATTCTCCCTTCAAAATAAAAATAAACTTGCACACATTGTTTTGGATCCAACCACAACATAAGCCATGTATAATTAATTTTTAAATCTGGGATTGACCTGCTTTGATCAGTTCACACTCCTGTCCATATTCTTCTGCTCAGAAGTTTCCCACCAGGGCTGGAGTTATTTCTGATGTCTTGTGGCCACCAAGAGCTGACTCAGAGTTTGAGTAAATGCTTTAAAATTAGATAAAGTACATGACTATATATAAAAAAAAAGTAATCCTCCCTCATTTCCTTCCTGCACCTAAAATAATTCACATCTGCCCCAGGCATTAGCCATAATACAGGATAACACGATCCCCGCTAACTTCTCACCTGGTGCTCAGTACCCGGTGTTGACACGGGAGGTAACTCATCCCTGTGACAGATACAAGGAATTTTTTTAGGGAAATGGTGGGAAATGAAGAACCTGTGATCCTTCCTCAGCACTAAAGGTCACATCCTGCAATCTCCACCTTCAGACACAGGTCTCCTCTCTGCAAGTCCTCCTCTCAAAGAAAATCTGTGATGCTGGTGCTTAGGATCTGCAAACATCTGGACACTCTCACCTAAATGATGGGCTTTAGTGGATTTTGAGGCCAGAAGAGACCACTGTGATTTTCCAGCCCAACACACTGCATGCTAACTTGTCTAAATTAATCCCTGCTTGAGCATCATTCACTCCAATGAATGAACATCCCTGAATTTGGTGTTTCCAAAGGCGGAGAAACCACCAGCACCACCAGCAGTGCCGAAACAGTGGACCTTCACTTTAGGCTTTCCCTGGCTTCACCTTCCAGCTATCAAATCTTGTTAAAACTCTGCCTGCAAGACCCAAGAGCTCTTTATTATTCAATTTATTTTCCCCATGACAACGCTAATTGCCTTAATCAATTTACCTTCCAACGCTCTCCCGGATAAGTCAGGCAGATGGAGGTCCCAGACCCTTCCCGACTCCTTGGGTGCTCCCAGAGACGTTCCTCGGCGGGTGCCGGGGACAGGGTGGCTGTCACCTCCCTCCTCCAGCCTGGCAGCCACCTGCCAGTGCCAGCAAGGAGCACACAAGACCTTTGGCCATAATATCACATTAGCGGCGCTGGCTCGTGACTCCTCGCTCCTCTATAAAGACATGATTTCTCCAGACAGCATCCTGGAGGTACGGCCCGCATTGTTTGCTCTTAGATAGAGAAATTTACAGTTGGCCATCTGAGAAATATTACCTGCTTGTATCCAAGCAATACAAATTGCTTTTACCAGCGGTCACTCCTTTTCATTATTTACCACTCTCCCAATCTCGGTGACATTTCAAGCTGTAGCTACGCTGACTCTCGGCCTTATCGCGGGTCGCTCACAAACACGTTAAGCAGCGTTAAGGACAAAAAGGAGCGCTCAGAGAGGCTGCTAGAAATAGACGTTGGGAAATTATTTCTGATTTTACAACTGCATTTTGAGAGCTGACACTCTGCTGGGTCTCAGCCAGTCGCTCTCCTGCACATCCCTCGCCCAAGCAGCGGTGCTGTACCGAGCTACATTTCTTGCTGAATTTTAAGTAAATAAAAAATCCCTGCAGTTACCTTTATCAATCACATCATCGAGCTCTTTAAATGGAGAAAAGAGAAGTTAGTCTGAAAGGATGTGCTGCCCCTGCACCGGTGCTGAAGGAGATGGAGTGCATCGCCGTCCTTCCCCCTCTTCATTAAATAAATCCCCTGCCAGTGACTGCAATCGTTTGCCCAGGGCTCTCGTTAAGCTGACAGGTCTGGGTTACTCAGCCCGGCCCGTTCACTGCTTTTCCATCCTGACACAACATCAGCAACGCTACAGTTTGCGGGGGATTCTCCAGCATTTCATGACTTGGTGAAAAAATACACATTACTGGCTGAGCTTACTCTTGTAAACCTCCTGAACGCGCGACACCGGGGCTGATGTACGAAGGTCTGACTACAGCAGCCACTGTTTAACATTCACTTCCACCACAGCCATAACAGGGTCTAAACATTTCATTACTTTTCCCCACAAAAAGTATAATATTTTTGTCTTTTCTATTAACTTCACCTAGTAACCTAGTTTTATTTCTAGTATTTTACAGAAACTGTTGGTTTTTCTCATCGCCACCAGCTACAGCTTCTCTCTGCATCCCTTCGCTTCCTTCCTCAAGCTCCGATTTCTATTCCCCGCTATCAATTCTTCTCTCAGGCACTCGGATGTACAGATTTTGACCATATGATAAGGGCTGGGCACCCATTTTGGGCTGGAAGAGCCATGGCTGCAGGTGAGCAGGCAAGCAGAGACCTCCCTGGCCAGTCCCTTCCTTCTGATACATCACTCAACTACAATTATTTTTAAGAAACAACAGAAACAAAAGTCACCGGCCGCAACCCCACGGCCTGGGGCTAACCTAGAGTGAGATTTCAGACTCCCAGCAAGGCTGGAACTAGTATTTAGTGAGCTTGGGTCACCTCCAAGAAAGCACAGATTCAAGAAATATGTCGAACTTTTGGCTAGACAGAACTCCAGTTGCCCTTTGTCTCCCCAGATCTGTCCGTGCTGCTTCTTTCTAATCCTCACAGCTTTTGCTGTGCAGACACAGAGCCCCAGCAAAAGGCTTTCTGCTCTTCAAACATCGCAGATGGGAAAAACATGGCATCCTGGCGCTGCACCTCGGAATGGTATTACAGCACATAAAAACACCAAACCCCTGTTTCCTTCCAGGAAGGGAAAACAGGTAGAATAAGTGTTTCATCTCAGAAACACTGTTGTTATTAGCAAAGGTCAAAAGCTGAAGTCAGCATAGGTGTTCCAGTTTAAACTTCTGGATACTCTAATCCTAGGCTCGACTGTTGCACCGCTCCAGCTTGGTACAAGAAGAGGTACTAACTCAGAGAAGTGGCAAATATAAGACCTACCTGAGCTTGTGCTGCAGGGTCAAGAAACTTCAGCTTTCATGATCTAACGAGAAGGGTTTTTTTCCCCATATGTTGTATTGAAATTAATTACATCCCCAACTAATAACAGGAGAGCTGAAGTCTCTCAACTTTTAAGTGTAACATCCTGTATTTAGCCTAATTACTTTCCTTAAATTGTTGATTTTTTCCAACATCCCTTCTCATGCAGAATCTGGTTTTCAGTATAAAAATAATTTTAAAAGTTGACACTTTATGACAGCTCTAGAGGTACCATTATCATCTCTTACATTCTGCCTTGCACATTTTTGAAGAGGAATTTACAGGGTTTTCCTTCCAGCTAACACAAATAAGGGACATTCCCCCTCCACACATGTACTGTCGTAAAACTAAAGGGTACGCTGATAAAAGCACGGAGGAGAGCTGGCGAGGGGAAGCCAAGATGCAGTTACTCAAAGGGGCCTGCAGAAGGCCAATTTTTAATTAAAAACTTTATCTGGAACATAAACTGTGAGCTCCTCGCGCCCAAAGTGTTCCTGGTCCATCACCTGTAGAGGAACAGGAAGGCCACAGAGACTTCACATCTCAGCCAGGAATGTATCACACGTTTGGGATGCAGAAGAGACACAGGGAAGCCAGGGGACACCCTCGGTGACAGCACTGTCCCCACACTCACACCCACAGGCACATACAGGGCTAAAAGGGAATAGCTGGTTGAGAAAGGAGGGGCTGTGTCACAGTGGCTTCCCCTAAAGAGAAACCAGAATATCCATAAAGGCAGGCTGAGGACCTGCAGAGCTCATTGCACCCCACAGCGTGACACCCACTGTCTGTGCATGAGCCAGACGTGTGATTAATCGTCGGTTTTGTTTCTTTTCTGCCCTAACGATGATGCCAGTGATTCTGCACAGAATCTAATGCATTTCCATCTCCTCCTTCTGCCTCCCTCGGGGCCGATGCTGCACTCCTCATATACCCATCACTCCTCCCAAATCCCACCAGCATCTCAAAGGGGCTAAAACATATTCCCAGCCAGGGCACCTACACCTTGCAGAGCCACATATTATAGTTATTACAATAATAACTAAAAGCCAGGCTAGTTTGGGAGTATCCTACAATTCTGTGTCAGCATCCTCAGCACAGAACATACTTTATTTTTCCCCAAAAATGAACGGGTCACTAAAAAACAAACAAACCTAGGCAGCATCCATTACGTATCTGTTATACTTAGCAACAGAGAATCCATCTGCATTATTCCTGGTCTCATTAAAGACTTGGCTCCTTGTAAATATTATGTCTCTAATCCACACGTTCTCCCTCCGCGCTGTGCTTCAGGGGTCTATTTAAGTAATAATTGGTATGCGTTGTTGTAAAGAAATAGTGGCTGAGTGTTTGACAACACCACACAAGTTAACGTACACGGGAGCAACCACGATGTCCTGGTGTGTAAAACCAGTTCCTACCAGCACCTCCACAAACCCTCACAGCCAAGGGACCCCGCGCTTTCTACACCTGGGTCTGAAGGGTGTCATTTGGTCAACCTTGATTTGGAAGGAAAAGGTCCTTCCCAACCTCACGCTGCTCCAACTGCTGGTGGGGATTAGGGAGAGGACCTGGGGAAGCAGAGCCCAAAATTTAACAACCAGGCAGGTTGCTTTAACCACATAAAACCTACTTCTGGCAGGAGGGATGGGCAGAAGCCCAGAAATAAGCAGGGCAGTTCAGCAGGACCGCTGGCTTTCATAAGCTTAAAGTATACACCAAATTACTGCCAGATAAGGTTGGAGGAGTGAGTCATTAATAATTAAAATCTACTCCTGATGTATTCGAGTAAGTTGGGTTCTTATTTGCATTTTAGAGCAAAGTCCCAGAACAGATGGGACTTTATGGATGCCTATCAAGATGCCTACCTTCATCCACCCAGAAGACAATGTGCTTGAAAAACAAGGCTGAACTATCCAAAATAACTGCATAATGCCAGTGTACACACTTCCCATCAGCTGAGGAGCAGGGGGACTCTCAAACATGATGGCATCCCTGGGGCTGTCCTCCTCTTGCAAAACCACAGAGTGGGGATGAGCCTCTGGCCACCCCCCAGAAGGGGCTCTGCTCCCAGCTGCAATTTCAGGATGGGCTAAAAACCCCACAAAACCCCCTGAAGTTTGCAATCCTGCCACGCAGCAGCACCAGTGACCTCTGCGACGGGTTGATGGGGCTGCTAACGTCGGTGCTAACGATGCCACGGGGCTGAGAGCGGCTGCATTTCCCATGGAAGCGACAAATAATATAACACAGACACCAACAAATCGTTATGGAGCAAAAAATTCTGCCAGTGACTTTGCCAGCAGGACCACCAAGATCTTCCCAGGCATCGCCACCGTGCTCCCCCCCCACCAGACCAAGTCCAACAAACCCAACCGATCAGAGCAAACCCCAAAGCCCGTGCAGCTGGGATTATCTGAGTCTCAGCACAGGCAGTTCAAGTAGAGCATCACATCTAGGAGAGACTGGAGCAAATTTGGACTCAGCCCCCTCTTGTCTTGAGGATAAAAGTGATAAAATGGGATTTGTTTCTCAGTACTACAGTTTGGAAAAGCCAAACAAGAAGTCTTCATCTTTCTCTTTGCAATCTCGCCACCACGTATGCAAATGTGACATCCCACCAGCATTACCACCTCAGAGAGGGGAAACAAAAAATAATTTAAAAACTCCAGATGTTTATTCCTGTGAAAACAGCTCCTGGTNCCGTGCAGCTGGGATTATCTGAGTCTCAGCACAGGCAGTTCAAGTAGAGCATCACATCTAGGAGAGACTAGAGCAAATTTGGACTCAGCCCCCTCTTGTCTTGAGGATAAAAGTGATAAAATGGGATTTGTTTCTCAGTACTACAGTCCAGTACCCGTTTGGAAAAGCCAAACAAGAAGTCTTCATCTTTCTCTTTGCAATCTCGCCACCACGTATGCAAATGTGACATCCCGCCAGCATTACCACCTCAGAGAGGGGAAACAAAAAATAATTTAAAAACTCCAGATGTTTATTCCTGTGAAAACAGCTCCTGGTTCTTAAGAAATCATCAGGGCTTTGGGCACAAGAAAGGGGAGTGAGCACTCATAAAGCATCATCAGTCATTGTAGAACTAACTAAATAACAAATGATTCTTCTGTGCTCTGCTACCAAAAACTCCTGCTGACTTCACAGAAAGTGTTCCCTGGTGCCTTCCTGGTGCTCTGTAAAACACCCAAGACCCCAGTTTCCCCACCACGCTGGGGCTGAGCAGAAGGAGAGGGCACGCAGGGCGTAACGAGAAGGTTTGGCTTCCATGCCCTCGCCGGGGCAAAGCACGATCACGGCGTTTTTCATCCTTTCACCTAAATCTTATCTTTATTTTATTTACTCTGGCAAAGGAGACGGAACAAAAAAAACTGAACCACAGGAAGAGAGGAGAGGGAACGAGAGTTGGCCCGGGAGCACGTGGGCGTGACAAAGTGCATTTCAGAGTGACATCTTCCAGCCCCACGTACGGCGGTGGAGAAAACACCGATTCCTGGCTCAAATGTTTGTGTTATCCCAGCCAAGAGCGAAGCCGGAGGTGACTTGCCAAAGCCTCCCCCCGAGTTCCTGTGGTCCCTGCGATAGGGAGAAGGGGACTAACGTGTCCCCTGGCTTTGCCACTGTCCTTCCACCCCAACCACCACGGTCCTCACTCGCCTCTGAGCCCTGATGCTATTTCTCCTGTCAGAGCCCATCACCTCAACACCCTAAGTGCAAGAATAATTTTCATTTTAGGAGTTAAATGGGCTGTGCAAAAGAAATAAAAGATATTTCAGGGCTTTATCCCTCTTATGACAAAATTTTAATTCCTACTGGCGCAGGTGAACAAGTATAAAAATGACTAAGATGCATCTCACATTTCCTTACTCTCGACTGTATCCGAACCCCAAGAGCTGGGAGTCTGCCTTAGGATTCTGTTCTCAAGCTCTAAGGAATAACCAAACATACAAAAACGTGTGATTTTTGGGGCAGGTGGAGATGGAAACAGATCTACAGGGGGGGAAACTGCTGGGGGCGAGGGGTCCCTGTACTCTGAAAAATCCCAAATTTCTAGGGCAGGTGTAAGGAGTTTGAAGAGCTCCTCCAGCAGCACCACTCTCCACTTCTTTAACTTACTACAACTAGAGCATCAAGCAAAAAAAAAAAAAAAAGGAATACTCACTAGATCTGGTGTGAGGAGTAAATATGACACCTATCAGATTTTATGAGACACCATCATCCACCACATTTTAACAAAACACTTGCAAATTGCCAGTGCTGTGTTCAGAGAAGCTTTTCTACTTTAAAGATGAAGCCACTTCCAGTTCCCACAGCAAATAAACAGCACCAAAAAGGCAGTGAAAATTAACCCGCCTTTTCCAAAATGTTGGGCAAAGCCAGATTCAGGGTGGTTTGGGTTTTGTTTTGTTTTTTTCATTGAAGTAGAACGTACATATTCTTACAAGAATCAGTTGGAGTTTTACTTGAACCGCAGCCAGCCTGATGGATAAATCAACTTTCCCGGCCAAAGGTTTTGGACCGTGACTTCCAGCTCCTGTCTGGGAGCTCATACTTTGAGGCTGATGTTTCCCCCCCCCCCCAATACAGGGTTATTATCACTGGACCCCAGTGAGAAGTCCCTGTACTGAAGCGACAGCGTTAGAGAGGGCACTTTGTGCTGCGGGAAATCCCTTTGAGTGTTTTCCATCTCGGAAAAGCACGAGGGGAAAAGGGCAGAGCTTTGCCCTGGAAAAGAGGGTTGGGATAAGAGGGAGCTGGCAGCAAAGGGGGCACGGAGCTCCGGAGCCACCCTGGCCGGTCAAACCTCGGCGACCCCAAACAGGCTGGGCTGGGAAGAAAACTACCTTAAAACCAGGGAAGCAAGAAAACATCACCTATAATTCATACCTTATAAAGTTGACAATAAAACTCCAGTCTGAAGAAGCACCTCCGTCTGCAATTCCAGGGGAAAAATGAAAAGTCCAACGCTCCTGCACTCCGCATCTCAAACACAGGGGCGTTTCACCGCTCTGCCTAAACTACCTCATCTTCTAGTGGGTTTTAGAGATACTGGGTTGTGACTTTTAAAGGGCAAGATAGTTTGATTACCCGAGACGGGATGCATCTGATGAAGCACCCGCCCGCAGCCCCCAGATGCGCCCGGGTTTGCTAACGATGAAAGCCAACCTCTGTCCCCACTCCCCGCTAATGACTAACAGGTGGGTCTCCCAAAGGCATCCAAAAATAAAAAGCTCCTTTCTAAAAATACCACCCTGCCTTCCCAACACCAGATTTTCCAGAAACAAAACAAAACAAAATTTCCAGAAACAAAACAACAAAAAAAACCCCTGACGATAGCTGACGTTTCCCAAACAATCAGTTGCGGGAACGTCGGGCTGCCCCTGCAGCAGAAAGTTTTGCGAGGTTAAGAATACAAATCTTTGTTTAAGATTCGAGCCCTGTGGCCAAATCCATTCCCTCGGCCAGCTCCGCAGCTCCAGCACAAATCAGCTTTATGGTAATAACAGATTACAGAACACATCGCCACAAATATTTTTTTTTTTTTTTTTTTACACTACAGGATGCGTAATTGAAACGTCTGCGATTCAACAATCACCTCTGAATTCATAAATACCTCATAGCATTCTGCACACACTCTCCTATAATGAGACCGTCTTCAATTTTCCTTGGTAAAGAGACCTTTAAAGAATGCTAAAGCAGGTCGGCGCCCTTATGCACTGATGGAAACAGGAACAAAAGCATTTTGTCACCAGGCATCTCGTCTATCATTATTTTCTTCACTCTGCTTAAGCAAACTGAAAAGTACGTGCCTTTTATTTTTTTTCCTTTCCCCCCTCCTCCCCTAAATATCTGCAATAACTGCAATTTCATTCCCGTCGCTGAGCCACCATCTGTATGAAAACAACGGTCCATTATACCTCCCCGTCCCCGGCTATCGTTTCTCCTGCTTCACTAATGTTTTTTAAAAACACGGGATTAAAATGTCATCCCATCCCTCCCGTTCCGGGGAGCCGTGTGTATTCCTCTCCTCCGGTCACGGTATACTTAATCAAGTGTGAATGATTAAAGTACTTCAATTAGAGCTACGTACATTCATCGCAGGCAATTCAAAGGCAGCGGAGAAGTGTAGCTGAAAGAAGAAATTACTTCGACTACTTTGAGATCTCCATCTCCCACTTTTCCTCCTCCTCCTCCTCCTCCATGAGCCATGGGACCCGGCAAAGTACCAAGCGCTAAGCCCCCAGCCTGGATTTACCTTGGGGGCACGTCCCTGGGCAGGACAAAAGGCTATTCTTTCCCCTCCAGCAAGTTGGGGGGGTCTG
>JAHREE010147061.1:0-16250 GCA_033628505.1 Tringa tobata | reverse complement strand
AACCCGCCTCTTCTCCTTAGGCAACAAGGCCGTGTCACGATAAATAACCAGCTGTACAAACTCCTTCCCTTTTTTTTTTCCCTATTTTAATCTCAGACACGCTCAGCCTGAGCTGTCTGTTGGGATGATGCAGGGTCTGATGAAGGAGAAGGTCTCCACAGAGGAGAGCAAGACATTTCAGGAGTCTGAAAAACACATTTTCCTGTGCTTCCTGCATTGGGATAGTCTGGAAAAGCCCGAAGAAATGGCTTTCCAAGGCTCTGTGTTGAGTCTCACACAGAACTTAGAAAAGCAGAAGCAGAAACCTGAAAAATAACTGACAACTCTTTCTGCCAGAGCAGTGAAACAACAGAAATGACAAACCCTCTGAGATGAGATCAGCTTAAATGAAGAGCTTTAGAGAATCAATACAGAATTCCTTTGCCTGCAGATGTCTCTAGCTTTTGGGGAATCTCGGTTGCCTGATTCCAGGAACCTGAGGACTTAAGAAAAACACCAAAAATGAAGGTTGTTGTCAAAGTGGAATATTGTTGCAACCATTTTTGTCCAGTTTCTAATCTTCACTTCTGACTACTCCTTTTTTTTTCTTCCCGAATCCCATTCCTCAAACCACTGCTTTCCCTCTTTTTGCCCTATAAATTGTTTAGCTTCCCAAAGCATCTGTTTGTAGACATTTATTCTGGTCTTTACTTCCAAGATAATTACAGTATCAGCCCCAGCTCCCCTTCCTGTCCTCATTCTTGCAACTCATCACCTCTCCTTATCCCTTCCCAGTTTTTTCCACCTCTGTTTCCCTGCTCCCTCCCCAACAGTCCCCTGCCTTCAATGGCATTTCCCAAAACTCTGGCATCTCACGACGAACCCTAATGGAGCTTCAAAGCCAAAGAGAGAGCACAGACAGTGCTTTGTCCATCGCACACCGGTTCTGTGGGTCCATCCATGCGGGAATAATGCCGCACAAAGGAGCCACGCTTGGCCAACGGAGGAGCAACAAGTCCAGCCACATTGTCCAGGGAGTTGATTATGTCATCTCCGGAGACAAAATATTGTATCATTATAAGAATAAAGAGCACCCTGGCAGAGCAGCACAGAAAAGAACAATTTTGAAGCCTGTTCATGGCCAAGAAATCTTGCTTATGCACAACCGTGCCTGGAAAACACAGGCAGGATGGGGAGAAGGGGGGCTGAGAAGAGGTATTTCTCATTGCGCTTCAGGGAGATCAGTTTGGGCCCTGGATTTAGTTAAGATGTAGGCAAAGTGTCTCCTACAAAAATAGCTGCAATTTGCTTGACAAATGCCGATGAGCATGTGAGTGTTGTTTTTGCTTTCCTTGTCAGCTGCCACTCCACAGGCAGTGAGCTGGCTTCCCTTCTCTTTCTCTTTCCTTCTCCTTTTCTCCTTCTCCTCCTTCTCCTCCCTTTCTCCTTCTCCTTCTTCTCCTCTCTGCCTCCTTCTCTATCTCCATCTCTGGATCCACAGCTCCCGGCCAAAGAAGCCACACGAGGAAGAAGTCCGTAGACACCCAAGCACACACCCAGCCCAGCCACTGAGCCAAAGATGCTTTTTGGGGGGATTATTTCCCCCTCCCCAGCTAAAAGACAGGCAAATTCCCTTCTCCCTCCCTCTTCTGCCTTTCTGAAGAAACACCAGAGAAATGGAAAAAGCCTGGGGTAGTATTGGTACACAACAGACTGGGGAAAAAGGTTTGAAAAACAAACAAAAACCCTCAATAATGAAAGAGGGCCACACATCAGCTACAGCTGAACTGATTTAGGAAACAGGCACCAGGAGAACCATTCTGTGAGTCATTAATCATAGAATGGTTTGGGTTGGGAGGGATCTTTGAAGACCATCTAGACCATGGCAGGGATACCTCCTACCAGCCCAGGTTGCTCCAAGCCCCATCCAACCTGGCCTTGAACCCCTCCAGGGATGGGGCAGCCACAGCTTCTCTGGCCAACCTGGGCCAGGCTNAGGGATGGGGCAGCCACAGCTTCTCTGGCCAACCTGGGCCAGGCTCTCACCACCCTCACACCAAACAAGTTCTGCCCCCCATCTCAGCTCAATCTCCCCTCTTTCAAACCATTCCCCTTGCTGATCAAGAGTCCCCCCCCAACTTTCCTGTAGGCCCTTTAAAAGCTATTTTAAGAATCCTTAAAGATATTTCATTAACCAGTGCCCCGTTGCACAGAGAATCTCTGTCTCCTCTTCCAGCCCTGCCCTACTCTCCAAAATCTGTTGCATTTAAAGCTGCAAAGTGACTCAATTTTAGCAACAACCATCTCCTCCAGACCCACAGCAGCTCTGGGGCGAGGAACCCTGTACAAGGACGTGATGCTCAGCATCGGGCGATGCCCTTTTAGCTTCTAAAAAGCACATGTTGCCCTTCTAGCTTCTAAAAATGCATTTGAAATCAGAACCCGGGCAGAATGGGGAGAAGAGCAAGGTAGGAAGTTGGTTTTTCAGCCTCGCAGTGCTCAGATCAGCAGCGAGCGGAAACCACCTTCATCTCGTGACCGGCTCAGCCCTCAACAACACCAGGGGGTGGGGAATGAATTGAAGATTTTCCAGAGAGACACTTTTGATAAAAACAATGACAAAATGTATATTATTGGTGGATTTTTCCACAGAAAAAGTCGGGCCTTTTGTCAGATGAAGCAACCTCAAAATATCTCAGTTTTCAAGTTCTTTTGTGGCACCGCGAGGGAGTTGCAGTTAATTTGCTTCGCGCTCCCCCCGCCCTGCATTGTGGTGGGCCTTTTTTGGAGATGGGAAGATCTATGATAACTGGGGTCCAAAGACTATTTTCACACCGTCCTAATTTTTCTTGAGAAAAACAAAGAAAACAAACCAACCCATCTCAAAGTCTTATGGTGTTTTTTCAATCAGGATCCTCTTCCAGCACATCCAAGACCTTCTCTTTCCACTTAGTGAGACTGGAAGGACAGAATGTGGTCCCCAAGGTCAGAAATCAGGATGGTTGTGGTGAGAACTGGTGGTTTCCGAGTGTTGAGGAGACAGAGGATGACCCTAGAAGTCCTGTATCTCTGGTCTTTGTCATTTAGCTGCAGATAAACGAACCGTGAGGAAATCTGGTCACACATTGTCAACTGTATGGCCCAAGTAACCTGGATGTCCACCACCAGGACCTTCTGTGGTCCTCATCACCCTGGGGAAGATCATGCTCCTTCTGGCCTCGCCCCAAGAATTTTAAATGGTAGGGGAAATGAGGAAATGGGACAATTACGCTTGTGCTATGGATGTTGAGAATGCCTGGCCACTGCTTTGGTGACACCTCCGTGGTGGCTGCCACCTTGTGTGATGATGGACCACTCGATCTCCACACACAGCAGTTACTGCCGAAGGCAGCGCCGCTTGGCCAGTGCCGTAACAGACTTGGACCCTCCGGGGAATTCACATCTGTCCCGTGTCTTATTTTCATAGGTCGCCAACACCCTTCAGAATCTGTAACTCAAAGCAGATACAGAGAGCAGCTGCACAACTTCTCAAGTACTGCAAGGCCCCTTTTAAGCAGAAGCCGACCATTAAGAGGCTTTTGGTGGTTATAAATAGAATTTACACACACTCAGAGGCGACTTTTACACTGCTGGAGTGAGCTAAAGGACTCTGCTATAAGGAAGGACTCTGCTCTAATGAAGATATAGGCCTGTGCTGTTTAAATAGCAGTGGACACATCCTGGAATTATATCTTCCAAAAGCAGTTCACAATAATAAAATTATGGGGAATAAAGTCCTATTTCTCCAGCATTTTCCAGTCTTGAAGCTTTCTACTGCATTAAGGGGGAGGCAAAAAAACCCCAAAGAAAAGCCCCCAAAGCCCAGAAGGGAGCATAAACAGTTGTGACTCATGCCAGAGGGTTCTGTCTGAGGAGGTGGGTGGATAAATACAGTTTTCTGATACAGCTGATGGTTCCTGCTGCGCAGAAGCATTTCTTGGAGTCACTGATGAAGGAAACTGCAGAAGTCGATGTGCTTTTTTTTTTTCTCTAATAAGGCAAACTCCTTAAAAGGATAAGGTGAGATCGATTTCTGCAGGAGGTGGGAAGCTACAGCCCCTCTGATATCCCAACTGCAATGGGAAAATCTTTGACTGTTTTGAAAACTGCAGTGTATTGAGAAGACAGGTTTATTTCTGGCCATTTCCTGCTTTGAGGGACGTTGCTCTATAGGAAAACCCCCTTAAACATATAAGATTGTATTTATCTTGAAGTCTTTCTGCTTCAGTACTGAGAGTTGTCTCTTACTAATGGAAATCGTGGTGTTTCTATCCTTGGAGTACTGGGGTATTGAAATCCTCTTCTACATCCCAAGGGGGAGAGGAAAGAAAATAGAAAATAGTTTGACCTACATTCACCAGAATAATTATTGACTTAACAAGTTCCAGCCAGATTTTCAAATTAAAACTCAGCAAGAACAGACCCACTTCCCTAAAAAAAAAAAAAAAAAAAAGAAAAAAAAGAGGAAAAAACTCAGTCTTATTATATGTTAGCTATATCAGCATCAGAGACACTTCTTGCCCCTGGGATTAATATCTGAGAGAGAAAGAAAGAAAGAGGAAAAGGCCTTCAAATAGCAATACTTGAGACTGGAGTTAAAAGACTCGCCGACCTGTTACCTGTTACTAATGAACTGGGAAAATCGCACGTCATCATGGTCTGACGCCGGCACATCATTCCGGATTTTTCTGAACTCCAATGAGAAGTATTTATTCAAAAATTTGGGCTTCTTCTGCAAAACTATGAACAGTATTACTGTCTCATTCTATTAAAACTCCTGGACTGTTACTAGGATTTCCTTTCTCGAAATACAATTTTAAATATACCTTTTTTATCGTCCTTAAATCTGACAGCTGGGAATTTCTGTCTTAAGTCACCTTTTTTCCCTTCTGTATTTCATGCAGTTCATAAAACTAATTCATATTAATTGTGCTTGATCCCTCCATCTCCTCATTTCTATTTGTTACATCTTGCTTTTTTTGTTCTAATCGCTGTCTTTGCACCAAGTCTGTGCCAGATGGACTTTATTGAAGGAGAAATTATGGCTCTTTGGCAACTTAATGCAGGCTTTTTACAGACTTATCCACATTAATTTGTGTCTTTCCATGTGACATCTTTTGCTGTCGGTTTTGACTCGTGGTTTCCTTCATCTCTGGGAGATGAGCCCCTGCAGCAGGACATCACATGGGGCTGTCACTGGCTGGGACACACCTCTGTCCTCTCTCAATGTCACCAGGTCACAACCGCTGAGCATCCCTGCCCTACCTGCCTGCTGGGGTTGGCTGTGCTGCTGGCGGTGGCCTTGCCACCACCCTGTCACTTTGCTGATGGCTCCATGACCTTGGGTACCGTCTCTCAGCTCTGCCAAATGAGGGGTAAACAAGCACATCACCACATTTCTCCCCAAATCCTCCTGAGCAGATGCTAATCTTTCATCTCTCCCTGTCAAGCAGAGACTTCCAGCCCATGTCACCATCTCTGTCCCCATTCCCATCCCCTCCGGCTGCCTGGGTCCTGGTTAAGGCTTCGTTGGGTTTGAACTTCCCTCCTGTTCACAGGAGGTGCCAGGTGGGCAGAGGGGGACCCCCAGGCACAGGTAAAGAGCAGCAGAACCACAGGAGCAACACCCCAGAGCACTGAGTCATGTCACCTCTGGCCATCTCCAGGTGCCAAAGCTGTGGGAAATACCCATCCTGTCTGAGTTCTGGTGGAAGCAGAGGACGGCGGGAAGCTGAAGGCAGCTGTGGGCATCTCCTGGGCTTTGGTTTCCACTTCTGGATGCTTGATATCCAGGTCACAACAGACTCCCCTGTTTCCCCACTCTTCCCCTTCTCAGCTTCCTCCTCTTCCTTTGTTCCCTGGAGGGGAGCCGGGAGAATCCTGGGGTTTCTGCACCCCCTTTGCCAACTTATTTTGGAGCACAAGCCAAAGTGGTTTTCCTCTGGCTGCCAGGAGACGGCAGCTGGGATAAAAGATGGTATTAAGGAAAGCAAACTGATGAAAAAGCAGATCTATATTCACATATCTCTATACATACATGTTACATGTATACTTTTATATATATATATATATATTTACATTCCCAAGTGATTTGGGAATAGCAGATGCTAAAACGGCCGGTGGAGACTAATAAGAGATATATTGACAAGCCTGGAAGCCTGTCTCCTGCCACCAAGTGTTGGTTGTTGGGAACTAGACGGAGCATTCGGCACGAAAGTCGGGATTTCAAAAATCCTTCCGGTCCAGTGGGGTGAGACCGAGCTCCAGGAACACACAGCTTGGATCCGGCGGCTTCTTAAGTATTAATTCCTTGGCAACCTTGCCCGAGAAACTTGATCTCCATGTCCCGGTTTCCCCCACCTGTATGAAGATAATAATCCCTCACCCTCCCATAAAAGGACACGGAGGGATTGATTAAACAGCAGTCGACGTGCAACACGTTCGTTTTCAAGGCAGAGGCCCTTAACGAGAAGAGCTGTTGGTAGGAGTTGCTAATAAGTCTCAGAGGATCCCTCCTCCCCAGCGCGAGGATTCCTTCCCTTCGTGGGGGGCTCAAAGGTGGTGTTTGGACACTTCTGCTGTTTAATGTGACATCCTGCAGGTTGAAAATCGTAGCTGGGAGTCATACTTTTTGGAAAGGTTTCTATCAGCGTGGCACAAGAGCGGCAAAACATCTGCATTTTCAGACACAACTATTTTGTTTGACTTTATAAAATGTCCCCAAGGGATCAAAAACTATAGCGAGCCTCCCGCTGCATTAATTTTTAATTTTTTAAACAACTCTTTTGCTCTGTTTTGTGACAACTCTTCCCTGCTCAGAGGGAAGACAATTTTTTTAAATATCTTTCTAACTTTTCAGAATGTTTGGGAGAGGTCAGACAAGCCAGAGTTCAAAGTGCTGGAGATCAGCCCCTCATGACACCAGTGGCTTGGGAATTATGCATAGAAATGATTATTGCTTCTTCCAAACCCCGTCCCCTCCGGCTGACAGAAAGGAGATGTTTCATAGCTCTGTGGTTAGAATAAAGAGTCCATACATGCACGACGGGCAGACAGAGGGTATCATTCAGAGCTGGAGGAATTAGGGGCTTCCAGTCCCATAGTGAACAGTATGCAAAGGACTGGTGTTAATGGAACTCTCCAGCAGAGATGTGGACACAATTATTTAAAGGATCAGCTCTCAACAGATGGACTTAGTCACGGCAAACGCACAGTGGAACTATCTAAAGAGGAAAAATGCAAATGCCCAACAAGGGAATTATTATTTTGAAGGATGCAGGCAGCCTCTGGCTATTGGATGGCAGATGATTCTGTCCATCCATGGAAACCCTAAAGAGTCTTTAACATCTTTCTTCAAAAATCTGCTCTCCTTGCCCTCTGTGCCTGCCAATCTCATAAGCCTGAGAGAACCAGCAAGGGATCTGGATTGACTGGAAGAACACCAGCGTGATGGTGAGGATGGGTGCCGTGAATGGAAGCTGTGGGATGGTGACTTCCCTGGAGATTCCTTACAGGGCGCCGAGATACGGCATGAGGGACAAGACAAGCTCACGGCTGAGATGGGTGGTGAGGCAGACCCAAGGGAGAACTCAGGAACTGGCATAATGGTCCTCCTGTTCTTGACAGCCATGTCTCAGCCTAAAAATACTCCCCAGTGGACCAGGGAAACTGCCGGGGGGGAGCAAAAGAGCAGAGACAGACAGCAGAGACAATCTCAGCTGAGAGGAGCTTCAGGGAAAGGTGGGACTTCACCTTTTCCCAACCAGGAGTTCCAGTTCATGAGCAGATGGCTCTGCTCAATCCCTCTGTGTTCTCAGCAGCCATGAACAGGCTGAGGAAATCACGATTTGAATTCAAAAGCTTTTCATTGCCAGCTGAAGTCCTGTGGCTAACGACAAAAAGGAAGGACAGTTTTATAACCAAGGATATCTTCCTTTCCTCATTAAGCTGCTGATCCTTGAGCACACACACCGTTTTGGTTGCATCTAGTTCATATCGTACCATAACATTTAGTGTGGATTTTTGGATCCCCTCTTTAAAATAGGATATTTGGGGATGGACGTGACTCCATAAGAGCAGTCCCTGGTCAGAGACCAGCCTGGTTTCAGCGCTTGTTTATGCTGTAACATAAATCACTTGATTTCTTCAGAACAGCCTCCCACTTCCTGTGAGCCAAGTGTTCTTCCCTCCAACCCACTTGCTGCTATATATAATCTCAGCCCTGTCTACCTTTTTTTTTTTTTCTTTGCAGTCCAAACCGGGAGTCACGCTTCTCAGAAATCAGGGAGATGGCATGCAGGATCAGGCAGGTTCTTGGAAAAGCAGGGCTTGAATGCCCATTCTCGGCTGCTTGCTTTCCGATCCTTTATAGGTCACGGGGTCGCTTTGCCAGGTTTATGCCTGTTGGCAGGAAAAGCAAAATGGTAAAGTTCTGTAAACAAGAAGCCTGGCTCATGAAAATAACATTTGGCCCCTGTATGTCAAATGTATAATTAGGAAAATCAGTTTAGCTGTCTCCTCGTTCAAGTAAGCGAAGCAAATTTGCCTTCTGCCATCTGCTTTCTCCCTTCTTTCAGTGAAGAGTTAACCTACCGACGAGTCAACACGAGGCAAAATCACACATAAATCTGACTGTACGGGGAAAATAATGGTTTGTAGCAGCAGCCTCCTCATCCGTTATGTAATAGTAAACTTAATTTCTCTAGAAATTTAGTCTAGAAGAGAAATCTGTCATCAGGTATCAACTCTGCTTGTTGATGGCTGCAGGGATTGCAGCCACTCCTGGAATGGAATCAGCAGCTTTTCAACACCACGCACCAGTGAAGGGCGGGCAGTGCCTCTTCTTCCCCAAACTGGTGGGAGACTGGGGTTAAGGGACCTGGAGCCACTGGTTGATTTGTCTTATTTCCTGGGGCAAAACCAGGAAGACCGATCCTTTGTTTCCCAGACAGGAATAAAAAAGACAAGACAGAGCAGGAAGAGGATTTGAGGGGAACCAGACTCGGCAGCTTGTTCTGTGACACAAGGCTTTTGTGTGTACCTTGGCATCACACCGACACTTGTGGACACCCAGATTAATTACAAACAGTCTCTCATTTGCTCTCAACTATTATTGGGGCATCTTTCCCATGAAAGGCCTCTCTAGAGTCACTCCCACCTGCACCTACTGACCTGTCCATCTACCTTTGTTGGCCTCCCTTACGCTGCATCTAGCCCTTTGCACTTTTCATACCAAAGTCTTCTTTTCTTATTACCCATCTTTTTAACCAAAGACAGCGTTCTCTTCTGGTATGTATGGCTAATTCTACAATATTTGCCAACTAGAATCTGCTTCATGGAACCAAAGAATCCATCACAGCAGATCCAGGTAGCTGGCACCTGAGCACTAATACTTCTACTACTAGTAGAGTGCACTACTACTGAAAAAAAAGGCAAAGAATGTGAAAATGTAGACAAACCAGTATAATTCCTAGCACAATTTCAGCATACGATGTTGTATTAATTAGGATTTTTGTACAAATTATTTGATTGACTGTTGACTTCTTTTATGAGTAAAAATAGTAGAAAATACTGCCTTTTATTGTGGGGGAAACTGAGTTGTAGAGCTGGGGAATGTCTTATGTGGAATCATGAGCAAAGCCAGAGCAGAGGGAGCACGGTGGGTGCCCATTCATAAACGCGGTCACAACCTCCCCCCGAAAGGATTAGGCTTGAACTCTTTAATAAAAGGACCCAAATGAACTCCGTCCCACCAGAGGTGGATCCAAACAGATTGGAGAGCAAGGGCCAGAGTCTCCCACACTTCAGCAAACGGGAGCATCTGCCGCCTGGAACAGAGCTGACAATGCCTTGTTATACGAAATGTGGGTGACAGCTCAAATGGAAGCATTTAAAAACCTAAAAAAAAAAATAGTAAAATAGATGTATCATCTCTCAACGGTTTTCCCCTGACAATCCAGTCACCCTTCCAGTGACCCAAAATTTTTTGCTGTTGTAGCTTTCCTCAGACTCTCAGACAGCTTGTGACCTTGTTTGTTCTTTAGCGTTAGAAACGTCACTGTCTATATTTTAAGATGCCTTGAAAACAACTTCCCCTTTTACACTGCCTGCTCTACAGTTTTTCATCCTTTTCGCACTGCTTAGCAGTTTAGAAATGTTTCCATTACAAAGAAAAAACGCCTGCCTTAAATCATTATATGTTTGTTTTTAAGAAGAATATTCATGAACTCAGAGGCGAAAAAAAGAAGATATTGGGTCATATAAACCTCTCAGAGTACAGAAATTCTTGTCAGTTCAGCAGAACCTTAATAAATATCTTCCTCCTGACATTTCTGTTCAATGGAGTGTGTGAAATAGCGCAGGAACAGGTTTGTGTGGCAGGCACACGGTCTCATGGCCAGCTCTAGGAAATGTGGTCCCATGTGTTTCATGGCTACCAGTTCTGCTTCCTCGGAAGCCCACCCTGGACTGGTTTCCAGGGGTGAGCTTGGCTCTGGCCTCCAGAGCTACACAGCAACGTCCTCTCCTCTGCTGGTTCCAGGCCCCTCTGGCTCGGCTGATGTGGTGGCTGCTGTGACCAACAGGCCACCAGTGGGCTCACTCCTGATCCGGCCTTCACGGAGCTACCCGGGGCTTTGGGTCCTCTCCAAGGGGAAAAGCTGAAAGCGTGAACTGTTGCCTTGAAAACATCCCGCGATGCAATGAAATAACAACCACAGAAAGTGATACGGGGACCAGCTGACAGGTCAAGATGGTGAGTTTGGTTCCTTTCGATAATGCAGGGATAACGCAGGCCTCTCGGATGTCACCCATCCCCGTGTAAGAAGCCCCCAGTATCCACTGGCCATCTGTCACAGAGCTAGAGAGCAGAAGCTATGAGGTGAGAGCCATCCAGGCCAGGCTGTGCTGGAAGAATCAATGGGAATTCATCTCCTGGGCTTAGCCCCCACGACTGGGGCACTCCCGAGCTATGAAATAACAGGATCAGAGTTACCTTCCAACACACAAGTGCGATTCGGTGACTGGGAGGAGCAAAGAGGGACCATTTCAGCCAGAACTGTTGTTCAAATGCTGACTCTGCCAGTTCCTGAGTTCATACCTTGGATGAATCACCTCGCTCCGTGCCATGTCGCCCTGTGCAAAGGGCGAGCGTGAGATCTCCGCTCTCAAAACAGGAGGAAGCTGCTCTGACCTTGTGATTCCCTGCAGGTGATCTGGATCTTCATACGCTCAACGACGGTCACTCCCGCATAAAAGAAGGTGATGCTTCTACACTGGGACAGGAGGAGGCAGATTATTAATTAACCCTTGGTGAAAGCGATTGGGAGGAAGTATTACCTGGCACAAAAAAGTCTCAAAGAACTTTCCATTTCATTTAAATGGAAAACAAAAACAAGAGGTGCCAATTGAGACCAAGAGAGTAGAAGGGAGAATCTTCAAATAGGAACAGACCAGGTGCTTGCTACGGGGTAGAGGGATGAGGGTGCCAGAGAGAAGGGAACGGGATAAGAAGGATTGTGAACATATTTACCACCATCTGGCACCCTCTAATTATCCAAACGACGAGGCTGCCTGAGCACTCACCAAAACACGGAGAGCGAGGGAAGGAAGGAGTTTGTTTGGGCAGAGGATCTTGAGCGCTTCATGCTTTCAGCGTATGTTTTTTGGAAATGTTTTATATCACTTACAAGATTATTTATATTGCTGGGGATGTAGGAAAATGAGAGCAGAAGGAAATGGAAGGGCTTTCGGCTCCTTCTTTGGAATGACACAAACCTTTCCTTCCTACCTGTTGAGAGCTTTAACTTCGGGGCTCTGTGGAAACAGAAGCAGCAGCACAATCCTTCCATTGCAATTACAGTTTATGTGCATCCCTTCACCTGAGGGGACTGAATAATAAAAATCAATCATTTAATGTCAAATCTTGGGTATGTTTTTCTCTCCTTTTTGATCTGGGAGATATCACAGAGCCCGATACTGTGGGGTGATTATTTGGAAAGGTTGAATAATGTTATGACCACTAATAACATCTGCTGTTATGCATTTTAAGAGAAGGCTAATCAAATTTCAGGCTTCGGGGTATCAACTCATCACAGCAAGTGTCAAAATTGGCTCTGATTTTTACTCTCCTGTCGGGAGCCAGATAGTACTGGGCTGACTGGTCTCATTCAATTGGGAACTAGAGCTTAATGACAAATTCTTTGTCCTAACGTGGTAAAAAGTAAGGTGCTGGGTTTAAAATTTGACATTTGCCGTTGCTCATGTATCACGAAACTTTCCTCGGTACCTCGTGTAAGAACAGACACAAAACCACTGTGTTCTGTCGGATTCGGGCCACAGATCCCCTGCATTTTCTGTTTTTGATTTCTTCCTATACTTAGTGAAATTGCTTTTCACTTTTCCACCTACATGCTCTTAATATTCCCAGTGAGCCATAACTTCTGTAGAGCACTTACATCTCATTTTACTCCTTGTCTTTATATCCATTTGGGTCAGATTTCTCATTTTTTAATACATTTGCATTGTTTGAATAAGCTGTTGGGTGTTGCAATGTAGGTAAGCTGTGCTGTTTCCTCCCTTTCTGTTACAGTTCCTCTCTTGCAAGTTTGCCTTCCCTTTTTCTGGTCATTTATGGGATGCTGCCAGAAACGCTGAGCCAAAGCATTTCCATTTCCTCAATTTTGACTTGTGTTTTTTGACTTATTTTTTTTAAATGAATCAAAAAATTCCTTTTCCTTTCTCATTCATCTGATTTGACGAATTCTTCCTTCCTTCCATCTTTGTGACCAAGCAGTAGGTTTTGGTATCATCCTTCAAATTTCTTTCGATGAAGCGACCGAGTGCAGAGTAAAGTTGCTGGGGTCCAACTGCTTGTTAGAAAACCCTAAACTGAAATTATTTCAGGCTAAAAGCTTGCTCAAATCTGAAGCCCGTCTATTGCCTCCTGGGGGAGTTACATGCCTGTAATTTAGCTGGAAAACTGCCACTGACCTGACTTCCCTCTGCCCTCCCCGCATGAAGTTTACTGGAAGGTGAATGAAAAGTTGTCTTGCTCTGCCCTCTTATGATGGTATCACACTTCCAGCTGTTCTTTATTAGGTGTGTCCCGTCTGCAGCTCCGAGACAGGTTTTGAAGTTAAAATATATGATAGTTACACAGTTTCTAAGTGACTAAATTTAACAGTACTGATTTTAAGTATTGAAATAGATGCATTTTTGTATCGCTCAGTTTTTCCTTCTCTAGACAGGATGGCCCAGCACACCATTCAGCCGAACCTTAAGAGTGTCCAATATTGGGGAATCCACTGCTTCCCCTGGGTGATTCTTCCAGTGGCTAATTGTTCCCACTGTGAAAAAATAGGAGTAACTTGTACCATCACCTCTCATCTTTTCCATGCGACTCCCTGTAAAAAGGGAGTGTCCATCTCCTTTAAATACTGGAAGGTGGAGATAAGGTCTCCCCTGAGCCTTCTGTTCTCACGGCTGAACAGACCCCGTTCTCTCTGCCCTTCCCCACACGGCAGCTTCCCAGTCCTTGGATCATCTTCGTAGCCCCTTGGCCTCTCTCCAGCCCATCCACATTTTTTTTTTTGCGTAGCGGGCACCAAAACTGAGCACAGAATTCCAGAGTGGGTGAATGACTTCTTTATCTCTGCGGGTGACGCCCCGGTTGACGCATCCTGGCGTCAACTGAATGTCACGTCCAGTACACACATTCCTCAGCTCCAAAAGCTGGCATGAAAAAAAAAAAGGCTGGTCCCTGATGCTATTTAGAGTTAGTCTCCTCATCAGAGAGACTGCAGAAGACGGTGATGATATTGCAGCATCCAACATCCCAAGGTGGTCCCTTTGTCACTGTCCTGTAACACAAGTCCGGGAATACACACCAGTCAATCCGTTGTGTAAAAACATCAGGGGCCAGAGAAAATGGTCACAGAATGACCCCAGGCCTGGAATTTTATTATGAAAAAGCCTAACTATAATAACTGAAATGGAAAGTCTGTTCACCTGGGACACCAAAGGGTGTGCACGGATGCACATGGAAACCCTTGGCTTCCAGTTGTTGCTTCCACTCACTGTTTTTTAAACAGGTTTAAAAAGAAGTCTCTGTGATTCTGTCAGAATGTTTTTTGCCTCTTATGCATTTACAAATGCCCTGGAATCATCCTTTCCTTTAAAGCTTAAAGGGGTCTGATGGATGTGTTTCTGAAATGGTGGTGAAAATCATCCTATGTTCACACGGCTCCGGGTGCTGCGATTTTAAGATGGATTGGTACAATATTTGTAACACAACTGTGAAAGCCGGCAGCTCTCCTTTTGATATGCCACTATCCCAAAAGCCCAGAGAAAACAGATGGACTTTGCGACATGCCTGGAAAATTAATTAAATCTGGACGCTGGTGGACAAAGGAGAAAGGAAGAGCCAGATTCAAGGACACCTCCTGAAAAATGTCTCTTCCTGTGCACAAGGGACGCGAGGCTGAGGATGCAGAGGCCACACCAAGTGACTGAACATCTCCAGAGTGCGTTTTGGGGCCCTTAAAGCGAGTGAAAATGGGTTTGTTTACAGTCCCAGACTGCGGAGAGAAGTGCTGGCACTGTTGGATTTGTGCTAAATACAGCCTGGGACTTGAAGGAATTGGTATATTTGTGATTATTATCATTATATTACACTAACAGAAGTTTTGAGGCTGTTTGACTACAATTGCAGCCGCTGCTGGTTGTTTACACACGTGTTTTTGCATCCCCAGGAAACGTGAACGCCATGAGAGAAGGGGGGAGGGAGAGGAGGAGAGAGGTGACAGAGGGTTTGAGAAACGGAGCAGGATTCTACAAGAAGTTCACCGCAGCCCCTGAACCGAACCCTTTTTGACCCAGTTGTTGGGATTCTGTTGGCACGAACGTTTTGTTATTTTTGTACTTGTACAAACGCCACCGTCCTGGGGCCGGGACTGCAGGAGAAAGCGACTCAATTCAATGACAAGGCAGGAGAAAGGAGAAGAACCGAGCCATGGCCTGCAGCCATACAACCCCAAACTGGGATTCCATTAGTTTACGAAATAAGCATCGTTAAGTCCTGACTGGAAGGAGGAGAAGAAGCTGCCAAGAACCTCCCAGGTATGACAGGAAATAGTGTTGAGGCTCAAAAGGCCAGCTCCCTGGAAGGACAGATTGATAACTCAGCATGTGGCACTTCTCAACTGAGGCCAGATAATTAACCTTTATCACTTTAGTTGTGTTAGAGACCAGTCTGCAGTTACAGCAACCATCAATTTACCTTTCAATAAAGAGAAAAATTCTCATTATTGCACTCGCTTACCATCCAGCATCCTGCTTCCAGAACCAGCTATTGCTTAACGCTCCCAAGTACCACACAGTGTGCTGGACACAGGATTTTTTGCACTGCTGTTCGCAGAGGCAGGAGAGGAGAAAATACCTCCCAGAAACCAGCAGTCCCTCAGCGTAAGATTTGATTATCTGATTTCAGCACACGCATTACGGCCCGGATTCTGAGCTGCAGCTGTGTTGTGCCACAGGGACTGGCTCCTGTCTAATTTAGAGCAATGGCAGATTAGGAATTGCTGCAATTACTGTGGTACGATGTTGCTCCAGCCACAGCTCCATTTTCCCAGTAATCAGCCCCTGCACCAGAAAGCAGAGAAGGAAGATGATGGAAAAGTGGCTGTACATCTCCTGGGGAGACTCCACGGCAGGTAGAAATACACCAATGAGGGTCTGTTGAGGGTACAGCTGCTTTATGTAATTAGAGAAACATAAAGCAGTTAACTGTAGGACCAGGTCCTCCACTGCAACCTACAGAGGCTCCTCTAGCCCAAAGGATGTCATTAATTACTATTATTGCTTGTATATTTAGGAAATCATCCTCTATCTTCAGTAAATGTAATAGGATAAGAAGAGGGTTGCCCAGAGAACATGTTAAGGACAATTGTTCTTCATGGGTGATGGTTAAGATACATCACAATAAACAAACTTGAAACAAATTGTGATAAGCCCAGAGTATTTTGGTTTGGAAAAGAAAAATTAAAACAAACCCCCAAAACTAAGAATTTATGGGCAGGAGTTTATGGGCAGGAGAACCCCAGCTTTGTACCAACCCAAAAGGGGGTTTTATCATCAAGAGCACCTGGGAATTCTATGGGGTCCACTTTAATAGAGGATTGTGCTACAAATAAAGCAACCACTAGCACAGGAGGATGACCTGCGTGATGCCA